>VZTT01038077.1:0-10474 GCA_013400855.1 Buphagus erythrorhynchus | reverse complement strand
ATGGAGATGCCCATGTTCCTATGGGAAGCCAGGCTGTTATGTTTATATTCCTTGAGCGCTGCTTTAAAATAAGGTACAAGGAGTGCACCCTCTTTAAAGATCACAGCCTTGCAGTATTTTTATGGATGCTTTGAAAGGCAGAAGAGCACTGGGCTGGGTTAGCAGGCAGATGAATGGATGCTGGAGCGCTGCACTAACACAGCCTTCAGACAGAACCAGGAGGATGAGGCAGCCAGCAGTCACATTTCTCCTCCTCCTGTGTCCTGGTGCAGAGGCTGGAGTGAAAGGACACTTGCCCTTAGACCACTCCTCAGGGTGCAGCCACGTTCTTCATCTCGGGTGTCTTTCCTTGCAGTTGATGTTAATGGAAATGGCTTTTCTCACCACGCATTTTTCTTGCTCACAGGCTTCTCCGTGACCTTGTAGTGAAGTCATAAAAGCTTGAATCTTTGCTATCGCAGTCCTTGCCATAGCAACATGCGTCATAGCCGAATAATTATTTATTTAATGGGTTTAATTATGAAAACTGGGAAAGGCACTTACGAAAACTGGATCAGGTAGGGAGAAAAAAAACCACTAGTTTTAAAGTAAAAACAAAAAGCAACAACATTTTCATGATACCTGAGATAGGAATAAGTTAAGTACTGCAGCCTTAGTTTTAACTACTTTACTTTCTTCTCAGTCTGCCTTTTCCTCCTTTATAATTGTTTTTTTTTGTCCACTGTGCAAAAAACAGTGCAGCTGTTTCAGTGTTCCTCCCCTGCCATTTTCAAACCTATAAATACACTTCCTTTGTCATGTTGTTTCTTAAAAGCTTCACTTCCAGATATCTTTGCTATTTAAAATCTTCCATCTTTCAATTTCATGCTATCGTGTAAAAAATAATTAGGAAGCCTGAAATCAAATGCTCTTTTTCAGTCTTTAAATTTCAGATTGTCTACAGCTTTCACTCCGTATGTTCAGAAATCAGTGTTTCTATTGACAAGTCTTCTCAGAAAGAACCATCTACAGGAATAAAATTTAAAGTATTTAAGAACATAATAGCACATTCGTAGAGTAGAGAAACTATGTATTTTTTATAACAATGACTGCTATGCTCTGGTGGATTTCCTCATTTATTCTTATCAGTTTATACACAAAAAGTTACATGATCTGCAGCACCTGGTGGACTGATCTCAGATTAATAGTTGTTTTTTTTCCCTCATTCATGAGGCAAGAATGAAATGAGACAAATAGCTTTATTCATTCCATTTCGAACTTACTGACATGTAGGGAATCTTTCAATTTGAATTGATAGAGAACTCAGTAGCTGTAGCAGAAAAATACCTGACTCCTGGAAGAGATGCCCTTTCCTTGCCTCTGCTTTCAGACTGCACTGGAGTCTTGAATGAGAGTGGGAGAAAATGGAGTGGGAATATCAGAGCAGGTTTTGGCAGTTCAGGACTTTATAGATGGTTCTTGCCACAAATACACTGAAGGCACGTTGCGAAATATGACTTGGTGACAGAGCAATGAATTGTTAATCCAGGATGGGGCTAGAATTTCAGATTTGTGAGCTTTTGGCATGGAGAGAAGGGTGGGGTTTTGGAAGGAAATTAATTTGTTGGATCGTGATATAAAATGCAAAGACTTTTGACTGAATAGCTCAAAGAATAACTTGGAACAACTTTTACTGGAGTCAGAAGCCATCATTAGTGAATATTCCTGCTCAGGCCTAATGCTTGGAAGCAGAATTTCCTTTTTTTTTTGTGTGTGTGTTTGTTTTTTCTGGGATTTTTCTTGGGGTTTTTTTTTCAGTGCTGAAAAGTGAAACTTTGTGTTGATGTGCTGGCTGACTTAAATGCTCTTACTCGCTATGTAGGAAAAGGAGACATCCACTCCCCTGCTGCCTGCAGAGAGAGCTTTGTGGGACATAATCTTCCCTTTTTTTTTCTATGGAAAATTACTCCTTTTTGCATTTTATTCCACAGATGTGATGCAAGACTGTGTACAGGATTCACAGGCTGATAACACTATGTTGGAGAAAAGTCTTGCCTTAATAGTTCCATTCTTGTATCTTCTCAGCTGCCCACAAAAGTCTGCATTTTGGAATTGCAATGAGGGAGTGCCTTAGACTTGGGAGCTATTTTGTGGCATTGCTCTTCACAAGGGGAATCAGCAAAACCCTTTTGGATTAAAAACAGGAAAGAAAAAAGGGGAAAAGGCAGTTCTAAAGGCAGACTGTGAGTTCTCGCTGGTCCAAATGCTGTGTGAGTGACAGATGTATTTTTTAACCTGTTGATGCAAACCACTTGAGGGCAAATAAATGCTTGTGCCCCCTGGGCTACAACAGCAGAGCCTCAGAAGTATGGTTCTGGAGCTCTGTGAGGTTCACAGATAGACTTGGTGGTGGTCCAACAAAGCATACTTTTATACTGCTAATTAATCTTTACCCTGCATTGAATCCAAACATAAGTTTAATATTCAGAATATTACTTTTTAAGTTTCTCTAGGCCTTCAAAGAAAAAAGCCATACCACGTTAAAAGTACTAATGCAAAGGTATGCAGAAGTGTGTACAAACTTGTAATGTATCTCTCTCTGCAGCTGTTTTGACTTAAACTGTCTCTCTTAGTCAAGCTTCCAAAATTTGGAGGAAACTTGAAGTGGAAAGTTTTCAATTAAAAATAGAAGGAGAGCTCCTATTTAAAACCATGACACTATATTGTCAATTTGGATAACCAAGAGCTATCTGAGGTCATCCACAGCATGTTGTGATACTGTTGGCTGAGGAACTTGGGATATCTTGTTGGTGTCTGGCTTGTGTGTCCAGCAGATGCTTCCCTATTAGGGTGAACTTACTAGGGATCAAAAATTTGTTGTTTGGGTGACGGGCAGCCTTTGCATTTGGAAAGGCAGGTGAAGTTCTGACAGTGTCCTTTCCTCCCAAGCTACTCCCCTCTTTTCTGGGTCAAAGTGGTCCTTCTACAGGTGGGGCAGCACCCAGAGTTTGTAGTTGCTGGGGGGGAATGTGTGTATATATTGTTTCTGTCTGCAGCAGAAACCTAGCACACCCACAATGGAGCTCTGCAGTCTCCTGGAGTGACTGTCCTGGTTTAACCCCAGCTGGCAACCCTGTAGTAGTTACTTGGGAAGACCCAACATCCCTCCTTCCTTCTTCTTCCTTCCCCTTTATATGCTGAGCATGGTGTTACATGGCCTGGAACATCCACCCCTTTGGTCAGTCAGGGTCACCTGTCCCAGGTGTGTCCCCTCCCAGCTCTTTGTGCATCCCCACCGCACTTGCTGCTGGGCTGGGGTGAGAGGCAGAAGAGGCCTTGGCTCTGTGTAAGCCCTGTCAGTGTAGCAAAAATCATCCCCATTATCAGTGCTGCTTCCAGCACAAATCCACATTATAACCCCATACCAGCTACTATGAAAAAAATGAGCTCTAGCCCAGCCAAAAGCAGTACATTGACACTTTCAGGAAAAATGGTGTAGAAGAAGATATGCAGGTGGACTTCTTTCTCTGCTGTTGCTTCTCTCTGCTGAATTCCTCCTTTCTTGACGTGTTGAGTGCTCCTGCTTCCTACAGAAGACTTTTGGTCTTATCTTGGGCTCTGATTATAGAAGCCTGGAGAGTAGCTGGCCTGCAGCAGCCAGGCTGTGCTTCCAAGGGGAGGTGGTTTACTGGGAGCTTTAGAAGTGAGCCTACACCTGCTGAGAAGGGAGTGGTGGGAATAACTTGCACCTAAGAATACAAAGAAGAAAAGCCGAAAGGAATAGGAGAACTTTGTAATGTTACAGTCTCTTCTTGCACCTAAGAATACAAAGATTAAATTCACCCTTTGCTGCCATAAGGCTTTCATTGGATGTGGGAAGCCTTAGACTTATAATCCAGAAACTGTTGACAAAACCCTGTTTCTTCCACTGCAGTTTTTTCATCTTTTTTCCCTGCCAGTATCTTGACAGTGAGGCTGTATTTCTTCAGAGGAAGATCAGATGTTCTTTTAACATTGCAGCAAAACTGTACCACTTAACCATGTTTTGATGCATAATGTAATCAGCTTGATTGCTTTTTAATATGTCATTCAGACCTACAGTTGCTGTCAGCTGGGCTGGATCTGTTCTCTTGGGGAATTTCAGTATTACTTTCTGTGGATCACAGCACCTGGTGGTAACAGGGTTTTTTTTCTTAGGTGCAAATCTGTGTCCCCAGGGACAACAGTGACCTTACAGGGGAGAGGCTGAAGCAAGGTGTGAAAAATGTGCTGGGTTCTTGGTATTCCTTTGCAGTGGGGAGGGAAGGGCTGAACAGAGTTCAGCCTTTCTGCACGAGTAGCAGCTGGCACAGCTGCACTGGTGTAAGACAGACATAAGTGATGCTGGGTACATACCTTGCAGGTTTTCTCTGGAGGAGAAGCTGAGCAGGATGAAGTGGCAGCCTGGAAACTGCTACTGAGAAGTCTTCCTTCTTGGGTATTAGCTGTACATGGCTTATTATGGTTTGAGCACTGCAAAACTATTACGAAGTTGTAACAGCTTTAAATGTTTTCTGTTTACTTTGCAAATCACAGTGCCAGGTTCCATTAAGAGACAGGGTTTTTCTTTTTGAGTGTTTTGCTTTTGAAAGGCTTTATTGACAGTAGGAGGTGTGAAAATAAGGAATACATGTGGCTGTGCTTTTTTTTTCTTCTCCATCTGAGTGTTGTAGCATATAATCTTTAATATGAATGTGATCTCACTAAAATACCAGCTGGTTGAATGTGGAACCTTTTCATGTTGTGCATTCTTGATTAATTGTGAACTAGACAGATTTGAGTAATTAAGATTTTCAATTTTCTTATTGGGGTGTGCTGGTCGTAGAAAATACGGGTGCTTCCATTTCTCCTTCATTTAAAGGAAGTATTAAAAAAACCCAAACAAATCAAACCCATGTGGACTCATAAGAAATCTGCAAGTGACATAGGTAAGAAATTACGTTTGGCATTTTCATGGGTTTGCTTGCTTAAGCATACCATTATAGCTCTAAGTGTTCAGTATTCACTGCTTTTAACAGCAGTGTGCCTATTTTTCTGTGGCAAGATGCTTGGCTGCAGCTTGAATGAGTTAAAAATGGCAAGTAGCTGTTTTATATATACTGGGCACAAAAAAAAAAATTGAACATAATGAAGTACTTGTGAAGTGTCCTTAAGGAAGAAAAAGGTCTCTGTGTGGGAGTGTGAGGAAGGATTAAAACTGAGACAGTCGTTAATCCCCTTCCCCTCTTTTTAAAGAAAGAAGGATTTCTAAGTAACACTGGAAAGAATACTGCTAATTAGAAAGACTTAGAGATAAGAGCATATTGGTTAAAACAAGGCTAATAACTCACCCCTTCAGACTGATTCTGCACTGCAAGTGACTTTATCTTGCACAAAATACAGATACGGGTTTCATATTTTTATGTCTGCTTCTTTAGCCTTTCCTCCTCCTTTTCCTTTCTCTGTAGAAAACTTTTTGGCGAGGCTATTGATGCAAATTTGACCTTTAAGTTTTTGACTGAACAGCTCGTGTATCAGGAAATAGCTTAGAATGTGCAAGATAATTTATTGCAGGAATTTGGTGCATTTTATCACTCTTTGAAACTTCCAAGGCCTTTTAAAATTCCATCTCTCTAATCTTCCCCTTTTACCATGGGGAGGTTCTGCTTTGTCAAGTGTCTGTGTGAGGTGCTCGGTGGCGAGGCTGAGGAGGTGGTTGCCTTGTGAGTGCCTTGGTAAAAACAGTGAACAGCTGCCCAGCAGGGAGGGGGATGTCTGTCTGTCTGTCTGTCTGTCTGTCTGTCTTTTTTTGTCTTGCACCAAGCTGTGTGCTGTGTTAGGTGGCACAGCAGGTGCCAGCATGGTCCAGCATGAGCCAGCAGCTCCCTTGCCCATCTCTGTGCCCGCTGGTTGCCCAAAGAGGGATTGCTGAGCACAGGGTGCAACCCCCTCCCTTTCCTCTGGCTGTCCCCCCTGCCTGCTGCTTCTGTGGCCATATTAATATGGAGCAGCTGAAGTCACTCAGCTGGCTGTGGGCCAGCCTGTGCTGGATGTGCAGCTGCATGTGAAGACCACTGTAAGGCACAGGCGGGGATGTGAGCCATGGAGAGGGGCAGCACCCAAGGGCACAGGTATGTCTGGTCTTTCTGCCCTGCCATCCTCAGCATATCCAAATCCTGCACTTGACATTTCCTGGGTTCTCCTTACTAGAGTCTCTCTCTGTCCCACTGGGATAATTCTACTTTCTCTCTCGGTAGGCAGAGCGATGCTGTTTTGTAAGCTAATGGTCTGCCTCCATTAAGTCATTAAGCAACCACCCTTCATTGGTGAAAGTCGTGTTCAACAGGCTTGGCTTTTAAGGTCAGTAGATCTCTGTGTAACAAGAAGGCAGGTGTGCACCTACAAGCACATCATGTAAGCCAAACTTTTACAAATTATAGCAGGGGGTCTTTTCACATGATAACTACTGGTACAATAAATAGAAGTAGAAGCTCAGATTATTGTCATCATTATTATCTTGAAAGTTTCTGTATTAGCTGTTTCTTTTTTGTAAAAAGTCAAGCATTTTGCCTAAAATAATCTACAGGTTACTAAATTTGGGTGAAAAAAAAAATACATGAAATCTGAAGTCATCTTGACAGGGATTTCATGTCCTAAATTGATAAACCAATTTCACAAGCATAGGACTGGTATTTCTCTTTGTTTGTAATCTCAGTGCCTTTTTACTTGAATGTAAAGAGACTGTGTGGTGAAACACTAACTGGATTTACTACAGTAGGTAATAGGCTTTTTCTTGAAACAATGTTTGTCAACTTTAGAGAAAGCAGTTCCTCATAATCTTTTTATGAGTTCTCCTCAAGAGCTGCAATAATAAAGAAAAGGGCGGATGTTTGAAAACATACCACAGAAATCTAGCAAAAAGCTCCAATGAGTTTTGCTTCCTTAGAACATATAGCTCGAAGGAGAAAAAAAAAATCCTAGTGGGGATTTGCTAACTATCTCGATTTTCATAACTGCCTGAAAAAGCTTAATAAACAATTGGAATTGAGTCTTTGCTAATGCAGTAGCTTTTTCAAACTTCTGTGCTACTGAAATGATTGGTGTTTATGTTTAAAACTGTGACTTCTAGTTTACCAAGGCTGTTGCAAAACATTTTGTTTCATCTTAGTGCAGTAGATCTGGAAAGTGCCTCAGTCCATGCTTTTAAGAAAAACTGTGAAAGGTAAAGAGAAAAGAGAAACTGTGTTTTAGAGATGCCCTGCACACTTTGCTTCTCTCTATGTGAAGAACAGACTTTGCCTCCCTCATCACCTGTGTTAAAGAAATTTCTGTGAGATCATGTATTATCCAGAGATAATTGGTGTTCACTCCTCAAGTGAGAAAATGTGAAACTAACCGTGGCTGCTGTCATGTTCTGGGTACTGATGTTCTCATACTGAAAATAAACTTAACTCTTGTACTATTTCTGCTTTCAGGAGTTGTTGTACTGACTTTGCTTTAAAAAAGGAACTTAGCTCTGACTATGCTTTCAAGTTTACCCAGCAGTAGTAAACTCTCACGTGAAAGTCTTTGTTCTGTGTTTTTGTTTTGGTTTTCTGTTTGTTTTGTTTTTGAACTGTAGACTTTGGGATAGGTGCTTATAAGACTGGGATCTGAGATATTTCTTGCTTTCTGTAAGTTCTTGTGTCTTATACATGCAGTTTTATCTGTAACAGCCTTTTGTTTTATAAGACTTTCTCAAGCACTTTCCTCTGTCTGCATTTAACTATCCAGTTAAAAGCATTGGAGAATAATTTGCAAAGCATGTTCTGAATGGCAAATCTCTGTAACAGCCCATATGAAATAAAACCAGGATTTCTTTTTAAGTGTCAGGATCTGATGGTAATACGAAATGAGAATATCTGTAGAGAAATAGTTTCCAGTCACTTATTTCAGTGTGACTTTCTGTGTGCTTAATAAAAAAAAAAGCAGAATATTAAATGTCCCAGAGAGAACAGAGAGGAGATGGCAAGGTTTTCCACCTTTCCAGTCTGTCAAACTAGGTGGCATAAAACTGAGTTTGAAAAAACCACTCTTGTGGTTTTAATTTTTTTTTTGTGCATGCTTTTCCTACTGTATGTATTTTTTGGTAATACTTCGTAGGAGTATCAAGAGTATCACTTGTGCTTTATTGCAAATAGTTTGTGTACTTGTGGCACAAATACCAACTTCTTTGCTTCACCTCAATATGAACAAAAACTTTTTGTTTATGCCCTGCTCTAATCCATAGCTATTTAATTATTTGTAGCTCTCAAATTAAAATTTCCTGTTAAAACATCTACATAATCCCTGTTGAAGTCTTTCTTAGCCTTTTATAATCTAAGACAAAAGAAGTATGTTGCCTGACAGGAGTTGGTGCTTTCTCTTTCCTTTCGGTTGTTTACTCTACAAACTTGGTTTTATTCCACATGAACAGGATTACAGTGACAACATGGGTTATGTCTTTCCTATCACATCCCTAGTAAATAAGATGGATGTGCATTTCCTACTGATTGGCATGAGTCAATTGGCTAAATACCATGACAGCCAAGAGATGTCAAATGCAAGAGTTGTTAGTTTGGACTCAGTGCATTGTCTTTTGTTGTCATTGTTGATATTTTGCACATGTAAACCCGAAGTCAGTATGGTAACTGGAGTTTTGCCTGGTGGTTTTTTTTTTCGTTTTTTTTTTTTTCTTCTTCTTTTTGACTTCTGAAAAGCTGAGACTTGGTTTGCTCTTGGAGCTACTGCTGTTTGTGCTGGGCTGCTAAATGTCTAAACATGGACTGAAGCTGTGGTGAAAACAGTATAACCAACATTTTGGAATTTGCAGGTGTGGGCAAGGTCTCTTTGAGATTGCTGTGCTACTTTTGGACCTGCAGGTGATAGCAAGAATAGTCTTGCATTCAGATGGTATTTCAGAAAAATTCCTTGCATGTGACACAAAAGAGAATGAAGAGTTGTGTAAAACAGATGCTTGAATGTTTTTGCATATGTGTTGGCCAGTGAAGGACCCTCTTCAGTTTACCAAATGTATGAAATTTGTTCGAAGTAATAAAGCTTCTTTTTTGATAATCCATTTGTGGAACTGCTGGTTTTGCTGCACAGAATGGGAGAGGAGTTCTAAAAACTCAAATTCCAGAAGAGCCTTTTTTTTTTCCTGTTTGCTAACACAGTTTCTCCAACCCATTTTTATCATAATAAGAAATGTTTTCTATGCTTATTAAAAAGGATCTTTAGCTTAGTATGTGGCTTAATTTTTAAGTCCTTGAACCATTCCCAGTTTTTTCAAGACCAAGATTATAACTGGCAAAAAGGAATACAATGCTCTACTGTCACTTGTACATACTGCAGTAAGCCTCAGCAGCATTGAATCATCCAGTGTAATTCTGATAGTTTCACTCAGTTCTTCACCATTTTTAGAGGATTCCCTTCACGCCAAGACTATTTCTTTCATTTAAATTCTTTGTCTGTTTTCATTTAGTCTGAGGAAAACAGTCATCCTTATTAACATGAAACTGAGGTAATTTTGATGTCATTCTTCAGAAATAATTTAAATTTCTTTGCAACAGGACACTACTGTGAAAACTGACTCTTTAAAATGAGCTACTTTATTTGCATTGTAATTTCAGCTGGGCCTTTAATCGAAGGCAATTCAGTTAAGTCTCTACATCAGCTTTAGTCTGTGAAACTGATTATCATTTTTTTCTGAATAGTTGGCAGTGTGATCAATATTTCTGTGGCTTAATATTCTAATAGTAATGGCAGCAGTGAGGAGATGATGAATTGAGGCAGTTGCCAAAAGTAGCAGTCAGCTTCTTCTCTAAATGACAGTCACAGTGCTAAAGTGCACCAAGAGCAGTCACAGTCCAAAAGAAACACATCAGTAACAGTTTAAAATCATAGTGCCACATCTTGATGGCATCTTTTGTTTTCTTAATGGAAGAAGTGTCGTCAACGTGTTATTAGGCCAGTCCCAGTCACCCATTTTTCTGAACTGGTAGCAGAAGACTTCTAAGATTCCTTTGTTGGCTCTGAGATGTAGGGCACAGCTAATTAGCAAGCTCCTTCATTTGAAGCTTCTTCATTAGAGATAATGCCTAATCATGGTTAATGACAGTATTTATTATAATAGTGGATAGTCTGGAGCTGCGTCAAATAGTGATTTGTTACTCAATGCTGCTGAATAATTAGGTTGTTCCAGTAATCACCCTGTCCATGGTTATTTTCTTGCAAGAACATCTTGTATATTGGAATATTCTGACTGGCTTGCCATGGTTGCACTGATATGTCTTGATCCTTTCTTGGACACATAAGATTCCCAGATGATACAAGCTGTCACTCTTTCCTAACTCCTCCTCCAAATTATTGAACTGTTTATTCTTTTCTGCCCTACACCAGGAAATAGGACAGTTCTTAGAGATCAGTTTTTCTAGCTTGCACTGTGTGTAAAGGCAAC
>VZTT01038076.1:29609-43061 GCA_013400855.1 Buphagus erythrorhynchus | reverse complement strand
AAAGTAAACAGTTTTCTTTTCCATTTTAAGGCTGCAAATCTACTTTTAGGGAGATGTGATGTAGCAGGGCAAAAAACTTTGCTGTAATTTCAAAGAATACTGTTAAGATATAGCTGTAGGAAAGTCACCTACAGATTTGAAGATAGTTGCCCATGCTAGTTCGTTGCTGATTAATAGCAATTCTTTCAATAATTATACTATTGCTTTTAAGATCATGCAACTTGAATCATGATGTGCAATCAGAATGGTTTGATTTGTACAGACACCACCAACACCCCAGAGGATAGAAAAACAACAGCATTTGCAAGAAAAACCCATAGATTTTGGTACTTACAGAATATAAGTTATTACACCAATGCTCCTGGATTGAAGGAAAAACAAACAGAAAAAGGATGAGGGAGAGGAGAGAAAAATAGATGGAAAGAGAGAGAGGAGAGAAAAAAAAAGGTTAGAACATAAGCATAATCATGAGAGATTTATTTCAAGTAAGATCCAATAACTTACCACATGTCTGCTTCAAGACCAAGAGGCTCATAATTTACTATTTCAGGAGCTAAAGGAAAAAGCAGCAAGATAAGTACCTAGTCAAAGAACATTGATATATAAGTCTCACTCTGAGTCCATGTATGTCAGAGGTAATAAGCTAAGATGCGTGATAGATTAAAACACATTAATGCAAGTCTAATTTGAAATAGAAGGCTACAAATTGCTTACTTAAATTTCAAAATGTCACAAATTACACACAAATTTCATAATCTGTAAATCGGACAAGCCAAGCTAAGCCACAAATACTGTTTCACAGACTGAAAAAAATAGTTTGAAGAAACAACAGTTTTCTCACCAACAAACTCTGGCGTTCCAAAGATATTTTTGAATTCATTTCCAAAGTCAATTTTGTGCGCCAAACCAAAGTCAATAATCTTGATTCGAGGTTTTGGTACATTCTTGTCCAACAACATTATGTTTTCAGGCTTTGAGAAGAAGGAAGGGGGAGAGAAAGAGAGATTACACATAGGTACAAACTGTGGACCAGTGTTCTTCAGTACTGAACATTCCTTTTTACCTCCATTAGACACTTGAATTGTGTTTAAGGCAGAAAAATTCTGTCTTTTCCTATTATGATCTAACATATGCTAATAGTTAACTACAGTAAATTCGGATTTCATGTTGATGCTGGAGCGCTATGATTTCCACAAGGCCGAGATTTTACTTCTTGTAGACAACACAGTTTCATTTTTCATGTGGACTGACCCTAAGCAAACACACTGTCCTCCAGTAAAGATCACAGCCATCACCGTGACCACTGTGCTACGGTCATTACAGCACTGCTGGGAGCTTGCAGGAAACAAAACCCTATAAATTAATTACTGCGTTTGGTTTATATTAGTCCCTGAAAGAGGTTTCTTTCACACCATATAAGCAATCAGAGGGGTGTATCTTGTTGCCTTTGGATCTTCCAGGAAAACTTCTGGAGCGGTCCAGCTCCCAGCTTTTAAGGCCCAACATACAAGAAAGGAAAAAGAGCAGGTTCTCCTGTCTTTTCCAGCTTATTTTGAAATACAGACTTCACATTGCTTTACCTCAAAATCTGCAAAGGCAGAAGAAAGAAGATGAAATGTCAGGATTATTAGCAAAGGGGTGTTTCTATACTGCATCACTTTAATGAGGACACAGAAACAGCTACTTAGTCTCCATGTCCTGTTATGTCCCTAAGCTGTTGTGCTCTGAAGAGGTCCTGTAGCTACATCCATCCTGTTCAAAGTGTTCAGGGCTTCTGGAGTCATAAAGGACAGCTCTTCATCATGACCCTTCTTTTACCTTTTTTTTCCCAATTACAGCATCTGATATGTACAAATGTAGTTTTCTTTATTTTCTCTCTGCATTTCTATTGCATACTTTTATTGGTCTGCACGTTGCTGTCTACTTTAATGCACAAATTTTTGGTATCCAGAGTATCCAAAAATGACTTGTTCAATTACAAAGACTGGCTAAAATTCACATTTGATACTCTAAGAAATACATTCTTTTCTAGCTTTAAAACTTTTTCTCTTGCTGACTGTCATACAAAGCCCAAATATATTACTGAATTGATGAGGATGAAACTGGAAAAGGTACGCTTACTCTGAAATCCATTCCCCTTTCAGAACTACATTTCGATTGTAATGAAATAATCATGCCTCCTTTTTCTCTTATAGATACAGCTGCCCACTTCAGCAGACTTAGGGAATGTTTAGCAGTCTACCTTTGAAAAAAAAATAAATCTTATGGGGGAAAAGATCTTGAAATTGAAAGATTGAAAAGTAGTTGCTGAGTTTAGATACAAAAAGCTCTGCTTTCATTATGAAAAGGATGCAATCAACAACTTTTCTGAAAACGAACAAAAAAGCCACAAAAAGGAAAAAGACAGAAGTGGAAATCTGCTGCCTGCTCCACAAAAATCCTTGTACTTAACTCAGTGCAGTTTCAATTAAGTGCCTAAAAAAAAAAGTCCAGTTGAAAAAGGCATCTAGGTCAAAATATTTCACCCAGATCTCTTTCACATTAAAAAAAACCCAAACAACATAGTCCTCATTTTTATTTCAGGTTTGCTTTCTCAAATTGGTTTAATTTTGTCTGAAGGTGCCATTTCCCCTGAACAGTCTTACATTAGAAAGAGACAGGAACAATTAACAGTTCAGTAACTTCTTTCCAATGGCTGAGCCCCCTGCCTACATAAGCTAGCAAAACAAAACTGTGGCCAAGATCTTCATGAAGACTGATTTGTGGCTAGAATTACAAAGGACTTTAATGGGGGTTGCTTACAGTTGTTGAAGTTTTTATCTGTTCAACACACCTTAAGATCAAAGTGGGCAATTTGCAGAGAGTGGAGATACTGAACGCCATTAAGTATCTGTTTGAGAAATTCTGTGGCTTCCTCCTCCGTAAGAGATTCTTTTTCAGCCAGGAAGTCGAAGAGCTCCCCACCTGCAACACTTGGAGAGCAGAAGCAGAGTTACTGACATGCTTGCTTTAACCAGTGGGCTCCTTTTAGTACAGCTGTCCTCAAACCTTGAAAGCCTTGAAACTGATCCAGATGCTCTAAATGTTTCAAATGTCGGAAAAAATGATGAAAATTTCTTAATTCTATACCCAAAAGAGTAATTCCCTCCCTCTCTCCCCCTGAAAAGAACACAGTAAAAAGAGTCTTACTTTCAAACAAATAAAAAGTTTAGAAAACCCAAACAAACATGGTTAACAGTATTTAAATTTAAATGAAGTTAAAGGCACGTTTAAAAGAATAAAATTAATTATGAAGCAACAAGACTCAAAACATACTAACAAAATGGGATATTACATTATCTAGAAAATACAACATGAATTGGCTCATATGAGTCAAAACCATCAGATTTCCACACCCTCACTGAAAAATAAAAAATTTAAGCTTATTTTGAAATATTTATTGGCAGCTGTCCAACTATTTAGTTTCTAAACTCCCCACAGCATCCAACTTTGAAAATAGATTCTGTTTTTGAAATACTGTATTATATACAGTATCTACATTGTATTTGTACTCTAACATGACCCTACCTTTTCTACAATTAAATGCCCTCAAGACTGTTTCCAGCAAGTGCTCTAGCTCCACAGCAGAAAGAAAAGAGCTAAGACAGGGTACATAGCATATCTGGATTTTTTCATTTGAGAGAGCGAGAGAGGAATAAAGAGATGACCCTCTTCTCAGCTCAGTCAAGCAGCTCTTGACTCAGTCAACAGCATAAAGAGATGCTGAAGTGATTGGAAACTGAAGTGATAGAACTACAGCTATTCCCAAATAACAGACAAACGCATTTCAGCTGAAGGACATATGACTGCCCACTGTGGCAAACTACTTTTCCCATCTGTGAAAGCAGGGATATTACTTAGAAAAGTCTTAGAGACTGCAAAAATGGTCATAATACCCCTGTGTTTTTCATTTTAATGATATTAAAACAAATTCAGAAAGTGCACCCTAATTTTTATTGCTTTTCTGTAGAGAAAGAAAATAATCTGTTCATGATTTAAAGCTCTGATTATGAAACATGAGGTGGTGATTAAGATATAACAATAGGTAAATAGTTTGGGCAAATTTCTAGAAATACATTTGACTTCTTTATCATGTCTACTTTTTGAGAGACTTAATCTGCATTATTGTAATGCAAATTGCATGAAAAGTGTATTTTAATGAGTTCTTGGAGCTTTCATTGAGCTGCCTAGACAATAATGAGAGTATTGTGCTGGGTATTATTTGTGTTGTAATATTTTCTGCATGAAAGCAATTATTGAAACAAAGTGCCATTAAAATATAGGAATTATGGACTGTGAGGATGAGAGGCAATTTTAATGATTTTTTTGTTGTTGTAGAGACATTAAAATGGAATTCCTAATGATTAAATCAGATTTGTTATTTTACAGAGACTGGTCAGAAGCATCTTCCAAATGGACAAAAGTGTATATTTTCTCATTGTTTGCTTCTGACTAAAAATAAATAAATAAATAAATATTTTCAGGCTAACATCTGTATCTCTGAGGTCTGCACTGAATGGTGACATTCATTTCCAGTTATTGGGCTAAAGGCCTTAGCATCACGTGAAGCCTGTGTTTACAACTGGATGTTGGCTGCAGTTGTTGAGTGGCTGTAAACTGGAGCACAGCCTTGCCACATGGAGCAGGCAGACTCAGTGTGCTGCCCCAGCCCTGGGCAGCTGTGGGAGCAGCCACAGCAAAACCCATCACCTATATGCACTCAGCATGGTTTGGCACTGGGCTAGTTATCACGGTTTGGGGAGCCAGAGAAGATGGATCCTCAGCTGAGCAAGAGCTTGTAAGGCTACACCAAAAGACTGCATCTGGTCCCAATTTTCAAGCAGCTGGAAACCCTGCAAAACAGCAAAAGCTCCGGCTGGTGCTTAGATCATTCATCAGCCATCACAAATACAAGAGAAGTACTCAGGCAGGTGTTTGCAGCAATGTCCTCTCCAAGCACTGTGCTATCCACCCTGCAGTCTCAGACTGTGACAGTGTCACGCAGGTGGTGTTATGCTTCATGGCTGGCAAAGCTTGTTCTTACTCCTGTTGGCATTTTAAAGACATGAAGTCTGTGAAACTTAATAGTCATCTATGATTATCACTGATTATACACATTCCTTATAGACCCACAAAAACTATTTAATTCCTAAAGTTTGCAACTTCTCAAGATACCTGCATTCGTGTAAAATGGAAAGTGCCTCTTCAGTTTTTTTCTTATCTGCAATTATTCTGATTCTGTACTGCTGAGTACTATTCTTCTGTCTTTACCACAGGTAATTGTAGTGACATTTCTTTAATGACACACTATAAGCCTTATCATTGTGTGCAATAAAATGTTATCTGTATTTCACAGGTAATATACCTAGTGTTTGCAAATCTCAAAACTGAGGGCCAGAGAAGATAAAAGGCTTGAAATATTGTTTTTTTCTTTTGTAAAACTGAAAGTTCCCTAGCAGAAGTGGTAGATTTTTCCAATCTGTTGTGTGCTTCTTTGATGCTTAAGTACTGTTACCAAAAGTGACTTGGCAGCCCTTGCTGAGCGAGTAGGCGAGTGAGGAGGGATGAGCTGTAATGCACTCAAATGTTGTGCCAGAAGCAGCTGTATCTCTGGTCTGTGGGACTTCGGTGTGCCCCCTTATGTTACACATCTCACTCTGGATGTCTAGGAGGAGATCCTGCGTGGGTTCACCTCAGAGGGGGTGCCACTGCGAATTCTCCAGCTGGTAACTCCTCATCTGTGGGGGCGAGCTCCGGAAGCCGTGTTCTCCCCTGGGGCACTGCCATAGCTGGCAAGCACAGTGCCCATCTACCTGCACCTGCTGCTTACTTATGCACATAAAGCATGAGAGAAAAGGGTTTTTATAGCAATGATGAGTAAAAGGTTATCCTAGCATAAGGAACTTCACCTGGAAGCTCAGAAATGCCTAGCTTCCCAGAAAGGTCCCTCTGCACCAGGCAACCTCCTAGGGAGGCCCTTCTCACACGTGTAAGGCAGTGACCCATGTCCCCATGGGAGGTTGTATTTTTCAGCTTCCTCTTCATGCTTGTCAGGAGACTGTTTATTCCTTAGCCTTTTGCTGACTCAGGAAGATCTGATGTTAAGCTGTTCTACCATTAGCATACAAAAACCTGTGGTATCACTGCAAGGAAGTCTTCAAGTGATTTATAGAGGGTTAATACAGGTCCACACTCAACATACATCACAAGTTTGACTTCCACAATTAATTGGTTGAATTGCAATGTTCTCAGATTTATCAATAGAGCTGTATTTCACAGATTTTGTAATTGGATTATATACGTAGAGTAACTAGATGATCTTGACTAGACTTCTGGATATCACAGATAAAGAAATGGGTTAGAAGAAACCAGTAAATACACTGCTGTGTAAGCTACTGCAGTCTTCACAAGTCTCCTAAAATGCTGTTGGGTTGTTAAGACTAGTCCTGTGCCTTAACCACAATACATAAACACTGCATGTTTTAGTAAACCAGAGTCACCTTCAAAAGTGGAGCCAGAAGGCAAGGAGAGAGTCCCATTCCACTAATGTGGATATCCCATCTCGCACACAGAAGCAGTGTTAATCTAAAGAAGGTGGCACAGGTAATTCCATACATCAGCCTTTTTCACTGGTCTTTTTGAACGTCATCTTCTACCAAGAAGTTCACTGTTTCCACCTCCATTGCAAAGGGCCCTTGTTTCTAAATTAGCTTTGGGGATGCTGATACACAAACACTTGCTGAGATCTGACTGAAACCAGACCATTGCATGGGTTTCTCAAGCCAAGCAAATTTGCTCCCAGCCTGCCTCTAGACCTCTACAGAGGGGCCAACACAACCAACATCGAGAGAATACTGCCCCCAGCCACCTCCTGGATAAAGATGCTTCCTGAATGGAGTGGAGGTGAGAGGTTCACCAAGCACTAGTGCATCTTCCTGTAGAGGGCTTTGGAGTATCTCTACCTGGTATCCCTAGGAAGCACAGAGCTTCTCTCTGTTCAGTTTCTCTGTTTGCTGGTAGGAATTACCAGACAGCTTCCTAATCAGTTCTTCTGTGCCCTAAGAGAAGTCTAACTGCCAAAATCCCAGTAGGTAAAGGATGGACAGCAACTTATACCCATTCAGTTAAACAGAGAAACTTGATTACAAGTCAAGTCACAGCTAAATTCTTTATTTCTGCAAAGCCTCCATGTTCACTTTCACATACTGTTTCCCTCTAAAACATTAATTCATTAATGTTCCTGTATAAAACCCTTCTGTTTATGTTTAAATCAAGCATAATTTTGCAGTCATAATATGTTGTTTTAATATCATGCTCAATAAAATAAGAGTTTGTAATTTGTGGGAGTCGCATCTTAATTCCACCTAATTCTAATGTATTATTGACCATGTTATAGCACAGGAAGTCAAAAGGACTGAGTAAATCCATTTCATCATTATGACATGACTTTTTATATTGTTTTAAAGTAGCAGAGCACATATTTTTAGAAGTATTTTGTGTAAACATTTTCACTAAGAGCAAAGCTGGTATGTGTTATTTCACTGATACTTCTAGGCAGAAGTGCTAGCTTTCCTGAAATGAGAGAAGTAAATTAAAGCTTTCAGCTGACTGCATTCTTTCTCATAAAATGCAATAGTGGTAAAAGCATTTCCCAGCCTTCCCAAAGGAAGGTTGACAGATGTGATTGCAACCCACACACCTCCCCCTGGGAAATAAAATATATCACGCCCATGGAAAAAGGATTTCTGGATAATGCTTTTGCAAGTTGCCTGGCTTTTTTAAATGTGAAACAGAACTATTGCCAGATCTTGGGGGAAGTCATTATGGGAACCTACTCAGGGAACTTAGAATCAATTAACCTTCAAAGTCAGCGTGGTCACTTTGTAATGACTCAGTCATATGCTATGATCACACTGCTTATTATGCAATAGCACCTAAGTGATAATTAATGATTATCTAAGGATTTCTAATGAATTTTAAAATCTACAAATGAACCCTAAAATCTAGGCCCAAACCCCCTTGAAGAAACATTTATCTTGCTTAAATTTCAAAGCAACATAAACTAAGTTAAAGAAGCATGCCAACCATTTATTACAGTTTTAAAACAGAATGCAATTTGATAAATTATCTGAGTTCTTCTCTAGTCCAAACACTTCTTCTGTCGACTTGTAAAAAGAAATGTTTTCCCTAGGGGTTCTGAGGTCAAATGTGTCTTGTATGACAGCCAGTAATGCAGTTGTCAGCCCAAGACTAGACTCATATATTATTACCTCTGTTTTATGTAAGAATAAGGGGGTTTACATCCACATCATTTCACTGCCTTTATGAATTGTGCAGTTACCAACCCACTCCTCAGAAGTACAAAGTGTACCAAACATTTTGGAACAGCAGAACAGGGCTGCTAGCTCATTAAATTACCTACTGACTGAACAACATTGCACTCAATTTTTCTTTATCTAGCTAACAGAAAAATGAAAACATGTCCCAGCATCATCATGCCTTTTCATTTTCATTTGTCCAGCTTCTATTAGAGACATCAATTGTTATTAAATCCTCTCTTTAGTGTACCTAAATTCTTTAGTTATACTGAACAAGAAGCATTGGCCTCAATGGCCAGCAGGAATCTTTCCTGTACTCAAACACCACTGGTACTTAGGTTTTCATCACTGAAGTTCCTGAAGTGCCCAGAGTCTGGAGACAGCAGGTGGTTACCTTGGCCCAGCAGAGTGCCTTAGTATTTTGATCTCATCTACAACATTTGAATTTAATATATGAGGAGCATTCAGGTTTAGCAAACAAGAGAGGCAACGATTTTGCTCAGGGACTGCAGCACACAGAAAGAGTAACTGCCTGTTACATCCCAGAAGCACCAAATCCTCCTCTCAAATTTCAGTGCAAAGCCTCTGGAGAATAACTTTCTTACTTACTCATAGGTAAAATTAACAAAAATCTCAGAGGTATGTCTACCAAAAGACAACTAAAAATTAAAGAAACGCTGGGAAGACTTCAAGCTTCTCTGGAAGACAGACTATCACACTCTTCCTCAGCATAACTGTAAAAAGTTAAATTAGAGCCCCAATAAGATAGAAGAGGAAGTTAAAGACTTCCCGGTTACTTGATCTTATTTACGCTTCAATGTTCAACTAATGAAATTCATTAATTTTTACGCAAGGATGTATCATCCCCTCCTTGCACTGTTCTGTTTTGATTAATAATATGAAGCTACCAACAAAATAGAAAGTCATAGACAGTGTGATGCACAGGACTAAGTTTAAAAGAAAGTTTATGCTTTCAAATGAAGCATAAATCCTAGTATTTAATGCACAAATGCTTCTAATACTTTCAAAGCTTTCTATTTTTTAAAAATTTTTGTAACCGATGACCATCACTCAGAACCATGCTACAAGAGCTAACAATCTTAAATTAAGAAATTCAGAAATTAAGTTGTGTTTTTTGCAAAGAAAAATATGTACTCCATCCACAACTTCCAAGTAAAAGGAATCAGGTATTGCTATCAAGCCATTTTACAAAAAGAGACCACCTGCATTGATTTTGTGACTTCTAAGGAATTACTATACAATATAGGATGAAAATATTTATTTTTTGTGTTGCAGCAAGAAACCATAACCAAGGCTCCCCAAAGAACCACAAACTGAGTATATTTTATGTTTGCAGTCTAAATAAAGATATAATAAAATGGAAGAGAGAAATTATGTATCCGAGGCCAGAAAAGGGGAACCAAGTAGGTGCAAAACATGCTTGAGGAAAAAAAATAATTATCACTGCGCAGAGACATCTGTGTTCTCTAGTCTGTTAAGTCTGAAAAAATGATGGCTTCAGCAGAGCTCACTGGAAATAGCTTAATACTGCTAACATATAACAGACTCTAATTGCTGCAGCTGGATAGAAAAATGTACTATGAAATTCTGACTAATTCAATTATTTGTGTGATGAAAGCAAAAAAAAAAAATATTAAGGGTTTAAGTCAGATGAGGAAAAGACAGTGGCTTCCAGTTTGCGTGTAACACGCATAACATTCCTTTCAAGATGATGAGAGTCCACAGAGTGGGAATTAAAAAGGTTATTTCCAAGTCAAGGACACACTTGTCATTAAGACCTAGAGTTATGAAAATATGTCTGAATGCTCTAAATATACCAAAAGACTGCAATAAAGTAAGGTTCTTCAAGGATATCTCATGCTTGTGTGTGGCTGCTGAATCTTCTAAGGAAGGATTTGGTTTTTAAAGTTTCATAAATTAAAAGTTTCATAGAAATTGGGTTTTTTTGGTAAATCAGTTTCCTGATACAAGGTAGTTAAAAGAAAAATTCCAAACACCTGTGTGGATAAAGTAGCTCTGTTTTGTATTCAGTGCTGTGAGGACATACTTGGCCACTGCAATAATTAACCAAATGCCCATCTATTCCTGCATATAAATCATGACCTTGAATAGAATCAGAGAATGTTTTGTGTTGGAAGGGACCTTAAAGATCATCAATTCCAACTCCCCTGCTATGCGCAGGTTTTCCTCCCAGTAGACCAAGTTGCTCAGAGCCCCACTCAACTTGGCCTTGAGCACTTGCAGGAATGGAGATCCAGAACTTCTCTGGGCAACCTGTTCCAGTGCCTCACCACCCTCACAGTTAAGAATTTCTTCCTGATATCGAATCTGAGTCTACCGTCTTTCAATCTGATGCCATTCCCCCTTGTCCAGTCAATTGCTCACCTCTGAGAAACTGCCAATTAGTAAGGCAGAGAAATGTTTAGGAGGCTGTAAGCAATACAGTAAACCTCTTGCTGAAGCAGAAAATAAAAATCAATAGTGAGCAGGCCATAGACCCTGTTGCCTTGGGACTGTGCATGTTGACATTTGGCAACAAAAGGGCAGCTGCAGTTGCTCAATTATACAAAATTTTGTCTCTGTGCGGTATACTGCCTCATTATTGTAGTCAGAACAGAACACAAGTGCCAGGAAATATACTATGTTCTAATCAGAATGGAAAATGGACACTTAGGGTAGATCCTGAGGATAGCAAAACAGGTTATTTAATGAGATTGCAGCTTTATTTCTGTTCGTATGAAATTGTTGTGTAAGAACAAAGACTGTCAAGAGGGTAGGTCCCTAGGCAAAATGTGAATATTAGAATGTTAGAGAAAAAGGATGACATATTTAATGTCTAAGCATGCGATTTAAATGACAATCCTCTCTATTCAATAGCTTTATGTAACATCATGGTGATTTTGAGAACTACAAAACTTTGTAGCAGTTAGTATATTCAAGTTTACAAAGAGATTGCTAACATCATCATTTCCTCTTTGACTGCCTAAATAAATAAATGCAATAAATAAATTACCTTTGTGATATCCAAAATAACACTTCTTCAACTTGAAAGACTCACGAAGCAGTTTGGAAAAGTGGAAAAAAAAATCTCTAATTGAAACTTTATAGGGATTGCTCACCTTACAAAACAATTACCTAAATTGCTATGCAAATAATTTGCTGAGCTTCCTGCCATCAAGCTTATGAAATATGCAGATTGTCATTCTTCTGCTCAATGGGCAGTAGTGGGTACACACTGACACACACACAGCAACTTTGCTGCCAAAAGAGCTCCTATTCCATGTGCAAAACGAGGGTGTGTGGAGTCCATCCCTCCCACCACTGCCATGATTACCAAGTCTCTCTCACAGCTTTCAAGTACAGACACTGGTCTGATTTCATCTGGACAGATTTCAGAGCTAAAGGAGCTGCAGAAGCAGCAATACTCTGACAATGACGTTATAGAGCAAGAGAGCACGAGAGTTAATATGAAGTGAGGAGAGGAAGAAGCATCACACGAATTTTGCTGCATATTCATGTCACACTTGAAAGAATTCTGAACAAAACCCAGAAACAGTAAGAATATAAGAAATTTTATACAGGATGATAATTTAGTTGGGAAAAAAATACTTATTTAAATTATCCAAATTTGGCAAGCTAACACAAGTGTGTACAAATGGAACTAAAAAACCAAGCCAGACTACAACTATTACAATAAACCATCACATGCTGGACTAGAAGTGTAAAAATACGTTTGCATAAACATAACAAAGAAGTATCATGCATACATAGACCATAACAAAAATGGAACTCCAAAAGCTACTTCCCAGTTTTCTTTTTAAAGCTATACTGTAAATCTACATGTTACTGAAACCATGCAGCACTGAAGTATCTTTATAAGGTGGAAATACCATTTATCAAAGCTAGTAAACCGGAAAACAAAAGCTACCTAAGAAAAATTGCATGAACAGCCAAGAAAAAGACACAAGTGCTGCCCAAGATTCTGGTACCAAGTCTTCTACTTGCATGAAATTCTTACTCTAAAGCATGGTTAACTGATTCTGAGCAGGTATGGCCATAATAAAGTGCCAGGCATGCCATCTGTGTAAAGATATGCACATTCCAGCAGAAGGCACTGACAAACTCTTAACAGGTGACTAATACTTAACTCCTACAGTTGCAGTCTTTGAGGAACTGGAAGCCAGACTTGAAAAAATGCAGAAGCAGTCTCTGCTGACATATTTACCTCAATCTATTAGCAATGACATTGGATGAAAAATTGGGAACTAAACCAGTATGAAATGGTGTGAAAGTTCAGTTCTCATTTCAACAAGAGAGAACTGGGAAAATTCTGTTCTGTTTTGTGCGGGTTAGAAAATGAGAAAAAGCATTCACTGAGGCCACTTTACACCAAGACAGTAAAATTTGCTAATTTCCACTTAGAATCTCTATTTTTCTGTGCTCTGATCTTCAAATCAGTTTATTTAGTTCCAGGCTATTCTTCTGGATCCACAACATCAAGTAAAAAACAGAAAAAGAAATCCTAATTATGCTGATTTTTTTTTTTAAACTTTGTAGCTCATTCAGAGTGAAAAATATATGTAGAAATCAGGAAGCTGTAACACTGACTTAGAAATGAAGATTTCTAAGGCTATTATCTATTTTCTTCTGGGGTGATAAGGAACATGTATTGAATCACTGCAATTCTCAAAATGTCTGTTTTCAAAAACCAAAGAAACAAATATTCTCCTACTTGTCCACTTGGGTCTCTAGAGTTACTTACAGCTCCAGAATAAGAATGACATCTGTTTTGTTCTCATAGACATCATGAAGTGTAATCACATTAGGATGCCGAATCTCTTTTAGTATGCCAACTTCTCGTTCGATATCTTCCCGGCTTACTCCACGGCGGCTGGACTTCGTTCTCCTTTTCTTGATGAATTTTGCTGCAAACTGCTGACCAGTACTTTTCTCGCGGCATTTTTTCACTACGGCAAACTGCCCACTAAAAAAAAAAAGAGATGACGAGGGTTCAGTTCAAGAAAATTTAGAGTTAATGGTAGCCTGTATACTGTGGTGGGGGGAAATCAGCTTT
>VZTT01038076.1:2171-28495 GCA_013400855.1 Buphagus erythrorhynchus | reverse complement strand
GAAACAAAACCTGTGTTTGTACTACAAACCAGAAGAAACTCCAGGAAGCTGCTGACTCCAGCACACTATCATTGATGTACCAGCCTGCTGTTGCTAGATGTACACAATGATTTAGATCAGAAATCTCCAGAAGTCTAATGTGGGCTTAACATTTCTCAGAAAATAATTTCTCAGGAAATTCTGCTCCTTCTTTTTTCACCATATGTAGGGACAATAGAATTACAGAATGATACTAATGAGAACATTTTTTTAAGTTAGCCGACCGTGTTAACTGAAGAAGAGCTGTTCTCTCAAGCAGACTTAGAACAGCAATTAAATTAGAGCTAGCCGTAATAGGTTTGACTATTTGAACAGTCATATAGCATTTGGAGCTACATATTTCATGCCATCATTAGTATGCTGATCCCACATAGTACCCCAAGTGACACACTGTCTTGAACTGGGACATACAGTTGGGAAGGCTAAATGACTGTCCCTTGTAGAAGGGCAGGGCAAAGACAGGACCTCTCATGTGAACTCTTAGAAAGACACACTAGAGTAGCCATCACCTGGGAAATCTTTGAATGCAGTCATGGGTAGTGAGAGAATTAAACTTTGAGAGAAGTGTTAAGTCAACAGTCTGAAGTTGAGGTTTAGATTTATTTCAGTATTATGATCACCATTCAAGTTTAATTCTTCATTATTTAATGAAACCAATTAATGAACTTGTGAGAAGATGTTATGTTGCATGAAAAATAACTTTGCCTTAAATTTCACCTGCCCCTAATTCTGCACAAAGTTTTCAAGGATCAGATTTGCCATACGGGGACCCCCACATTATAATTGCAAACTGCAGTGGACAGAACAGTGCTTCAGACCACACCATATCCATCCATCACACACAGCCTGGAAGACCTGCTTTGCTTGCCCAGATTGGCCTACTAGTGTTATCAGAGATACTCCTTGACACGTAAGGCATTCACATGTGACTGAAAGACAAAGCACAGACCTCTGGAATATCTGTATCATCCTAAACTGGAAGCAGAGAGCTAGACAAAGTGTCCTAAGGTCATCAGCCTTCTCTGCCTGGTTCAGTCCAATTTCACATAAACTGAGTTTGATCTCCAAGGTCTGGGCAATTTTGTACTGCCAGAGTAGAGGTATTTGCACTGCTAAATTGAAAACACAGCCGTTCTGACTCTTGCTTCCAAGGAGAAAAGCAAGTGATTGTCTCACACTCTCTCCGACAGCATGCATATCTCCACAGAGATATAAAGCTTTATTTAAAAAGCAGTCAGTTTTGCAGAAAATTCACAGTTTCAGAGGAATAACAAAGTGGAGTAGTAGACAGATGCAGACATCATCACAACNTTATGATTTATCCATAGGCTTGCATGCTGCATGGCTAACCTCACTTTCTTATCGATGCTCAGCCTCTAAGTTTAGCAAAAGTTACTGCTTCGCTATGGAAAATCAACAAAACAAACACAAAAAAGAAACACCTCCCCCTCCCCCCCAATCCCTACAATGCAAATGAAACAAACCCAGAAACAACAACCCCCAAAATACAATACTAAAACCAAAATTACATCTAACATCAGCTTGGAGTAAAAAAGGAAAAACAAAAAACATAAATCTGAACTACACAGACATATAATATATTCTGATATCCAAGGTTGGTGGGGATTAAAAGTTTTCTGTGTTTTACTGACATGATGATTTTTACATAGTATTATTCATATTTGAATTACATCATTCCCCAAAGCCACTTCATGCTGCTGATGCCTTTAGGGCTAAGACTGTTTAATCTTATTTTGGCAATGGGTCAACTATGACATTATGGGATGAGTGTGACCTCCTGGAACAAAGGGAGCTACGTAAGGCAAGTAGATCTCCTCTCTTCTGAGATAGCTCATTTATTTTTTCAGTCCTTCACTATTTTCTCTGTCCACAACCACACCTGTTGGAAGGATCTATCACTATTCCATATAAAAGTGTTACCAGAAGTCCAATACATTGTTTAAAACACATGACTTTAAAGATTGGTCTCATCCACAGTTTATAGGCAGTGAAGCTCCAAAAATCTTTTGACATTGCTCAAGACTGTAAGAAAGTTATCAACTAACAAGTACCTTGAGTAAGTGCCAG
Organism: Buphagus erythrorhynchus; assembly: GCA_013400855.1. Lineage (NCBI taxonomy): Eukaryota > Metazoa > Chordata > Aves > Passeriformes > Sturnidae > Buphagus > Buphagus erythrorhynchus. The sequence goes on along the minus strand of VZTT01038076.1, from coordinate 26,368 downwards.
TTATACACCAAATAACGTTATTGTTGCTGTTGTGGTATTTATTCAGCACACAACTGCACAATTAGCTGTTTGTTTTTAAACGCTGTACACACAGATCACACTTAAGCTGCAATCAAAGGGGCTGTTTCACGCCTGTGATCCCTAAGCCACACCATTTTACAACTCTCTCTAAACTCCTGTTTTAAAAGCAGAGGAGATGTGTAAATCAAAATGCATTTACTGGGCTTCTCCTTGGAGAACTGCAGCAACAAGCTGATATAAATCAGCTTTTCATGGGCTAACAGTCATACAATATCCAGTAATATCTTCCCATTTACCCTACATTTTCAGATTCAGCATTCATTCATACAGCACCTTCAAAGCCAGAAAAGTCCTTTAGTTTTTGAAGTTCCTTTGCTTTTTTTAGATTTGATTTAAAGTGCATGGAGTAAAAAAATGACTGCCATTTTAGAAGGAAATTGCACTAACCACCCTGCACCCTCTCCCCAAAGTAAATCACAAATTCACATTTAATAAAGTATCCGACATCACTCTTTTTCCACATAGCAGAACCAAGTTGAACAGCAAGGCAGGATGACAGCTTGATGTAAGAACAAAAACTTCTGCTAATAATAGTAATTTGTTTTGTGATCTTGTAATCCTCAACTCAACCAGCCCTTAATTACTACCCTAAACCTGCTCTTTGTGGGACACTTGGCATACATCCACATCCAGTGATTTTTCAGACTCACTTCAGAACAAGTACTTAGCCATTACCTGATCATGACATTTCTGCATCCTTTTTACATCATGAGACACACTGTCCTTTACAATAAATATATGTACAAGCAAAAGTTATGCAGATAGGGGATGGAAGCACCAATAAAGTCCCTATATGTCAATTTTTACTTGTCTTTGCTTAGTGGGATCACAAAACAGCTACTCATTAGCATGAATTAAGGAAAGTTTTAAATACAGAGACATTTGGTTTAGAATCAGAGGGAAAACACAAAAAAGGACTTTTTTTTCCCACAAGGATGATGACAGTGATTAGGGGTGGCAGACACCCTGTATTCCTTCCCACACTCAGCTGTCTGAACCAGCTTTTCCCAGCGAGTTCATTCTGTGAGGAGTAAAACTTTTGTCCCAAGAACCCGGTGAAAGAGTTCTAAGCTGGACACAGAATTGGTCAAGTAACCCCTAGGGACTAATTTTCTAGTAGTTATGCCACAAGAGGTCAAGAATGGGGCAACTTTCTGTGCCATCTTCTGAAGGCTGCACTCTAAAGTTTAATGGAAGGAGGAAACAGGAGTAAGGAAAAGGTATTAAGTTGCCATAAGAGTAATAACATGCCTTGGGATGTTTCTGACATGTGGGCATTTTTCTCCTATTTAAAATTTTTATATTCAGCACACAACTCTGAAAACACAATGTACTGAGATTCAACTACTTTTACTATCTGTTTGATCACTTTCCTTTTTAAAATTACACTAATCCAACAGAAAGAGATTTACATAATACTATTAGATTAGCCTGTGAAAGAAACTGCAACTCTGCCATGAGGCCACTTGTTTCCTCCCACAGAACACTTACCTATACTGTACACACTTCTGTCTTTCCTCAGAGATCTGCTGCAGGGAAGGCCAATGGACCAGGGAATGTGGAGCCTCAGGAGCATCCCAGCATCAGTCAGCTCTGTAAGCAACCACTGCTACCCATTACCATTTCCTGTCACCAAAGGCATCTGACCTGCTTCTGCTAACAAGGTTATCTCTCACAAAAATCACTGGGGAGGCAGCAGTATCCAAGTCTCTTCCAAAGAAAAGGAACACTTGTCCAAAAACTTGACTGCATCTATATACCTGGTAGGAGAAGCAGCTGGAAGCACCTGAAGCCTATTAACCACCATAAACTTGTTTAGGCTGCACATAAACAGTTGTTACAGCAAAGGGCACGGTGGCCGTAGCGTAACAGAAGTAGTAACTTTGGGAGTCACATGAAAAAAACAAAGTACCAAAGAAAAGAAAAAAGAGAAGCTAAACATGATACAGTATTTAAGCTAAAGAGAAAATACTCCTCAAATTATATATGAGTGACTAAGCAGAAGGATAAACCAGCTGGAAATTGATGGTGGACCGCAGAGATCACTGTTAAGAACTGGCTCTTTCAAGTACTACTAGTATAGAAAAACAAGCATAAGGACTTAACTAGATCTGACTGTGGAACAATAAAAAGTTGAGTGTTGAAAGTATACAGGCAGGAGAGGAACGCTTGTTAGGCAATTGTGCAGTGGATTTCCAAGAGTTAAAATGAAGTTGCAATTTACACCCATCAATATAATGCATGCTGATACACTTTCCTTAGAAATATTTTGGAAAAGCAGAAAAGACAAAAAGAACAACAGCAAGGAAGGGGAAGCAAAGGGGAAAATCAGACAGATATATAAAAAACCCTAGTGTACTAACACCTAGTATTTATGAGTCCTGATAACTCCCAATTTCCGAATTCCTTGTTATGCACAGATGAATTTATACACTTATAAACTCCACATATTTTAATTTTTCTTTATTTCTGACTTAGAATAAATCTTGGTTTCTAATTACCAAGTTCCAAAAGTACCAAGATTCCACCATAGTGACTCAATGTATATATGTGATTCCAAGTTTGATTATCCATCACTATGAATAGATCAAATATTTAAAGTTATTTTAGCAAAATATACAAAGTATAAAAAATAATTCTTCCTTTATGCAATATTGTAAACTACAAAAACCCCAGCTTTCAAAATGAACTCTATTATTACTATATAATTTATTTAGATACCTACTTTGTCTCTAGAGACCAACTGAAACTTCTGTTGTACTACCTATTCAAATACAGTTGGAACAGCGTAACTGTTAAATTAAAAATTAAATTAATAGAAGCATTTTGATAGTATCTATAACATAAGAACATGAAGCAGTCAGAATTTGAGGCTTCAGTTTAAGAAGCAGGTGGACTAAGTCAAATTTTTAAGCATATTTATAGACTAGACAACCTACCATAACTCTGTGTAACTGAAGTCAGGTTGCATGATGCACCAGAAAATAAAGAATTATAGTGCTGTTACTTAACCCCAGATGGCAATCAAGTACCTCTTCTCAGCCCCTCCATGGTGTGATGGGAAGGAGAATCAGGAAAAAAATTAAAAGCTCAAGGGTTAAGATAAGAACATTTAATGGCTGCAATGATGTAAAAAAAATACTAATAAAACCAATAACAATAGCGATGGAAAGGAGAGGGTGAGAAACAGAGGGAGGAATAAAACCCAAGAGAGAGAAGCAATGCACAAGGCAATTGCTCAGCACACACCAATGCCCAAACCCATCCTCCAGCAGTGACTGCCCCTCTCTTATGATAAACTCCTGCTGGATTATATACTGGGAATGATTTTCATGGTATGGCATAACATGGCCCAAAACTGGCCAGTTTGGGTCAGCTGTCCTGGCTGAGCTCCTTCCCAGCTTCCAGTGCACCTGCTGGCTGGTAGAGCATGGGAAGCTGAAATGTCCTTGCCTTAAGGTAGGCATTGCTGAGGAGCAACGAAACCTCAGTGTGTTACCAACATTATTCTCATGCTAAATCCAAACCACAGCACTGTATGAGCTACTAAGAAGAAACCTAACTCTAATACAGCTGAAACCAGACACAAAGAAGCAGAGCATTTGTCCAATCTATTATTTTCTCCAGCATTTTAAAGCTTGTGCCTCATATTTTTGTGGTTTGGTTATTTTAAAAACAAATCATCATGCCATTTAGCTATGTATTTTTATCCTGCAGAAATCCTCTTGTGCTGTCGACCTCAACACATAATGCTGATGAAATTGGAGGTTGCTGTTGCTCTGTTGATTTCTGTAATTTCCTTAGGTGGCTAACAGACTTCTCTAGATGTTTGCTAAGCTTACAGAAAACTGATTTTTTTCACTATTTTCTCAGATACCTAGAAGAGCTACTAGTCCTAAGGGAAGCATAAGAGCATGATAAAAAAATTTATGACAGATCTGAATAAGGTATCTCAGAAAAATATACACTGTTCACTGTTTTTTATTATTATATCTTAAACGTTTTGTATTGTTCCAAGTAGTGTATGAAAAATTTTAGGGGAATAGTTATATTGGAGATGGGGAAGAAGAGAAAAAGAGATGAAAAGGCAAGAGACTATTACTTTGTCTGTGTAGAGATATGCCTGTATATGCACTACTGAGTGCTACAAAGTGTTTTAATTTCTTACTGTGAGGGTGATTTATCATAGAATTAAACTGCTTTCTGTGCCACACATTTGAAAAGGCAAGTACCTGCCATTGCCAAGGCTCCCAATGGAGCCCGTTTATCCATTTATGGATTTGGTCAAGATCACACCTCACTGAACACAGCTCCTCAGTACAGTAATTAGTTAAGCATGAGCAGATTAATCAGATGGCTCTGGCTGGCTCAGAGAGAAGGGGATGAAGAAGGGACAGCTACATACTATGCCTCTATGTCAAAAGTAAGGCCAAGCATGCCTGTACCACTTTCCACGTCCCTTCCCCTTTAGGTGAGCACCCTCACCTAAAGGATCAGCACCTGCTTGGGATTTCCTTATTCTACTGAGAGAACCACGATCAAGTTTTTCCAGCATACTTAGTTAAACAAGTTAAACAGCTGGAGCGTGAATGCATGCACACACCTGTGGGTACATTTGCTGAGCTGAAAAGCACTTATTAACTAGTACAGCCCATCAGGCAGAGATGAGGCTCCTGTACCAGCAATTTGGCAGTGAACATCAATGGCAGATGACTGAAGAATTCTTCACATTTACGAACAAGAAGCTTAGAAAAAATGCAATCTCATGATTAGGCTGAATTTCATAAGGTAGAATAAAGCACAAGTTTCAGCCACTCTCTGTGTACACATAAATATGCACGGTATCTCTACATACATTACTATGAGGATTTAAAAAACAGGATAAAAGTATGAATGGATGATATTTTGGGATTATATTTTGTTTATTTTTTTTTATACACACTACATTGAGAAGAGAATACATATTTGATATATTTTATCATAAGAAGTAACAAAGTTTCTGTCTCTGACAAGGATTTTAATTAGAAATATAGCTCCTGCAGAAAGAAATTAAAAGTCAAAATGCCTGCAATATTTTCATCCTGCTGCTGTAGTTTATCTGAAGGCAAATGCATAGCCCTTGTCAAGTATGGCTGCTATGTAACCAGAGGAGAATGCAGTCCTCTCTTTCATCCAAGGAGAGCGCCTTCACAATTTTTTCCTTTTAAAAATTGCTTCATTTCAATTCACAGCTCGAAACTGAACAGGATTTCAGTGAAATCCTGTGTTCTGACTGGGTTATACCAACTCTCCCCATGGAGCTACAAGTAGATCTGCTCAATGTGATTCCAAAGTGTTAGCATGTGACCTTGAAGGGGGGAGAAGAATAGAAGGAATTATGAAAAGTAGAGTCAGACATGCTTTATTACGTGATTCAATATGAAAACAGTTATGAAAACACTTGAACAAAAAGTGATACAAGTGCTGTTTGTGTTCAGAGGAAAGGGTTAAAATGGGAAGAACAGTGATGAGGAGGATGGATTTACTCAAGTGATCTTACAGCTAGGGATGCCAAGGCCTGGAGAATATACAGTGTGGGAAACCATATGTTAGACCTACTGCTGTTTATCCTCTATCTGTTTGGAGAATTTCAGTGTAGAGATAACCTAGGTGTTTACAGAGACTTGTAGGCCCTGTCCCAGACATGCTTGAGCTCCCCATTGGGAGAGAGGTCAAAGCAGAGACCATAAAAAGCACAGGGAGATCACAGCACGGCGCTGAACTCCGCGTGCTCAGGCCCTGGATAAATGGGCACAGCAGCAGCCCTGCCACCCACTAGGATTGGACTGAGCCTGACAGTGCCTGTGCCCTCATTCTGTCTCTCTGCTGCCCAGCCTTGTTTCAGGATCCTCCAGCTAGCAAGGTAATCGAGTAAATTTATTCTCTGCATTTCAGCTGTGGTTATTTTGATTGCTCTCAGTCACCTGTGTGCATTGATTCACAGTTCAAAACAGAAGCTATCTGTATTTTCCTCACATAGTCCAACTCCTTGATATTTAATTAGATGTGGTTGAACTGCAGTTTGCTTCACCACTTTAAGGGAATGTTTAGGTGAGTCATGATGCATCACACATTAACAGAACCATAGAACAGTTTGGGTTGGAAGGGACCTTAAACATCAAGTTCCAACTCCCTTGCAACAGGCAGGGACACCTCCCACTAAACCAGATCGCTCAAACCTCCATGCAACTTGGGATTGAATACTTCCAGGGATGGCATATCTTGGGGTATCTCTTGTTTTATCACTACTTATCCTTGCAAAAAATCCCTCTACAGCCTTCCTCTAAGTCCCTTTCAGGTACTGAAAGGCTGCTATAATGTCCCTGCAGAACCTCCTCTTTTCCAGGTTGAACACCCCAACTCTCTCAGCCTGTCAGTATATAGCCTGGCNGTTCAGCCTGGAGGGGACTGAGGACAGACCTCACTGCAATTACAACTTCATTGTGAGGGGAAGAGCAGGGACAGGCACTGATCTCTGCTCTGTAGAGACCAGTGACAGAACCTGAGGGAATGGCCTGAAGCTGTTTCAGGGGAGGCTGCATATCAGGAGGGTCATTGTGCACTGGAACAGGCTCCCCTGGGCAGTGGTCACCAGCCTGAACACTGAACCAGAGCTCCAGAAGCATTTGAACACCACTCACATGGTGACACATGGTGAGACTCTCGGGGATGTCGTGTGCAGGGCCAGGAGCTGGACTAGATGACCCTGATAGGTAATTTCCAGTTCCATATAATTATATGAATCTATGAACATTATTAATGTTCAAGGCCCTTTTGAATGCCAAAATAAAGGCAAACATATTGAATTACAACAAAACATAAAACAGAAACATGTATCACAAATTTAATAGAAACCAACCCTGAGAATATCACCTCTGAAGAATTTATTTGCATTGAACTAATTTATCGCTATTTAAATATACCATTGTTCAAAAGAGTGAGGAAGAACAGTATGTGAGTTACAGCAAAGAATGGAAAGCTCTGTTTTCCAATATGTACAGTATTTCAACAAATATTTATTATCTAAATTGCCACACAAAGCAATGTAATGTAATGCAATGTAATTTTGAGGCAGTCAAGGCTTATGAAGCCATTTCACAATTGTTTAAAAGTATTAGACAATGAAATTTATCTAGGACTTTAAATAAGAGTTAACATCTATAAACTCAAATTGGCAGGTAGTAAATCAATATTGTAATAGAAATTTCACAAAGTCCTTTGGAAACCATCTGCTCAGAAAAAATTGCTGTGCAAGAAAGATGGAACTTTAAGCTTAACCTTCGATGCTGCCTAAATTCTGTATTTCTATATACCTCATTAGTTAGTCTTAAATTCAGGTTAACTTTTTTAATGACTTTTCTTCTTTTTTAAGGGCAAGAAAAACTTCCAGTTATTCAATTTCCCTTAATTTAAATAATTGTAATACTTATTTGATTTCTGTTTTCCCAAGTTGTCTTCAAATTTCTTATGGCTTAAAAATAGCCTTTATAATTTTCTTTTTCATATTCAATAAGAGAGGGATCTATAAAACCCGTGTGCAAAGTAAATGAAAAAACCCACACATGAAATCATTACCTTATGATCAAGACATGACACCACTTCACACAAAATGCCATCTAAAAGTGTAAAACTAAATGCCAGTGAATACATGAGAAGATTTAAGAAATCACACAGAATTCTTCGAACTATTTCTCTGGGTAGATTTCTCTCTTCAACACTGATACAATGGAGTCATTCTGGGAAGCACTTGAACATTCACAGAAATAGCTCCCATCTGTTAAACGTAATACCATGTATGGTTTCATAGGCTGTTTATCTCTGGTGTTTACCAGCTTCAGTCCTCTTCATCCCATTCACTGCACTCTTTTAATACAACAGAAAGGTTTTCTTCTAATGATTTTCACCAGTGTCAGCCCCCCATATTTATTTTCCTCACTCAGCTGTCCTAATTCCAGATTTTTAAGACCTCCTCCTTCATCTGCAGCTTCAGAACTTGCAAGTAAGTCCACCTTCTCTTGTATCTCAGTAAATCTTGGTCTTCGAGCCATTGTTGTCCAAAACTTGGAAAAATTACAAATTTCTGCTCATTCCCTTTCAGCTCCGCTCTCATTGTTACTGCACTTTCCTTACACATTCACCTGAATCCTGCACGGTGGCCAGGTATTCAGATCTCTTCCTGAAGCTCAGTTAAAGAAATGAATCAGTACTCCCCACAAAATCTCTCCTAATGAGAGATAAATGAGAGAGATTTGGAGAGATGCCCTTCTCCAAATCACCCTCCTGCTGCCTACACTAACTTCTCTGCTTGACACTTGCTTTCCTTCCAACTAACCTAGCTCCCCTTCACAATAAAATGGCAAAGCACACAAGAAACATAACTAAAATAACCCAACCAAACCCAAACCACTCTGACAACTATGCATCTGTTCTGGATTAAACAGAGTGCTGAATCCCAAACATGATGTTCACACTCACCCAGTACTTTTAATACTCAGTAGATATTATTCAGTAGGTAGACAGAAACAATTCTTCAGAACCTATTACATTCTCAACTATAGATGTATGAAATGGATGGAGTCATTGCATGTTTAAGTTAATATACACAGTTTTAAAGAAATACTTTAATTTACCAAAAAGGGGAATAAACAATTATCTAAGTTATTAATCCGAAGCTTTTACATGCCTCATTAAAAATACAATTCTGCTGCTTTCAAGGTTATTTACTCCCTTTTATTTAGATAGCTTAATTACTTGCTAGGAGTCTTTTAATGAACAAATAAAAAGTAAAAGCATATATGCACAAAGACTAAGTTTATCTTAACAGTTAAATAGATGTTAAACAGTTAAGCAGATGGCGTATCACGCAGTTACCATCAGTCTGCCACACGGGTAAAAGGATTAATCTACAAATCTTGCTCTATAACTAGCATCAATATAGAAACTGTCGCCCCCTCCCCTACATCCTCCCCTTCTCAGATGTATTAAAAAAAATCTGTTCCTTAAGCAATAGTATTTTAGTGGGAAATTCTTGGACATTTACCTACCCACTTGCTTTTGGGTCCAACTCAGTTCAATTTAAGTACTGCTGCATTTAAAATACAAACTTTCTGATGTTCCTGCATTTGCCAAGATATTTCACTCATAGAAATTCTGTTATGTATGAAGTTTCACATTTCTCTTCTAATTTCAATCCACTATTCTTCCGAAGATGTATACAACTTCTTCAGGTTAGCTTTAGGTTTTTTTATTTCCTCTCTTTATCAACAGTCTCACTATAACTGAACTAAATGGCACAATTATCTAAAAACACACTAAAATAATTTTTCTTTGGCTTACTACATGCACGTAGATTTAACTCTGAAGACAGAGAAGACTGCAACACCTGTATGCTGTCCAGTCTGAGAGCATAGTACAGATTCAATCACTTGGGGGGGGGAGAAAAGACAATGACATGCATTTTATTTTTCTTTTTATATAGCTAACTTCTAGCCAAATCCTTATAATTGCCTCCAACCCCTTTCCTTAAAGAAAAAATAAAGCCTATGACCTAGAAATTCAATCTACACAGCTTTATGTTAAAATATGCTGAAGATTGCTGATTGTTATTACTTTGATATTAGTTTTGTTCTAATAGAATGTATTTCCACATTAAACTTTGTGCTACAGCAGCAATCACAGCATTCTTGTGAAAGTAATAGATGAAAATCATCAGTGCCAAAACCAGCTCACTTCATTAAGAACACAGTGTTCTCTTCCTGTGGTAGGATTTGGAAATGCTGTTGTACAGCCCTAGAGAGACAGCAAATTTGGAGCATGACTGCTGAATAATTACATGGTTCCAGGTTAAGCACGCATTTTATTTGCATAAGTGTGGAATAAGAATGAGTTTTCCAGTTAGACTTCTGGATCGAATTTAAGAAGACAGGAAAACATCCAGTTTTTGGAAGTCTGATTATCTAAATTTTTCAGAACTTAATTTTCAGTGATCTGTTCTTATTTCTCATTTAAGAAGCTTGTATCAAATTAATATGAGAAATAGATGCATCTTATTAATCTACTGGATCTCTCGCATTGCATGAAATAAAATAGCAATACTACCACTACCCTTCAGGATTCCATCAATTTGTGTTCCAGATTATTAGTAGCATACACTTTCTCTCAAAAAACATTAACTATTCCTTGCATGTTTTTTAACATGATTTCTGCCTGTAAGAACTTACTTTGACTCATCATAAAAAAAGCTAGCAGTATGCATTTAGTTAAGAAAAGAGTATTGAATATTTCATTTTCCAGTGTTAGTTATGCAGAGAATACCATTAACCTTTCTTTCTATTTACAGGCAGCTGAACTGATCTTCTTTTAAAGCAGAGAAGTGGATTAAGTGACTTCTAGAGATGGTTTGTATAAAGCTAGAGCATGAAAACATCCCACTTCCGCAACTGGATGCTGTGTAAAGAAGCTCTCTTCTGTGTGTAAGTTTTGACCTGAAACCACCTCCATTTCTGACTTCAGCAGTCAGAAATGCAGTCAGTGTTTTGAAGCAGTCAGAAGTCTACATGCCTACTTCAATGACCTTTATGAAAGCTAGGAAAACTATTACATTGAAGGAAAGGCTGGAGACTGCTGTAACCAATGCAGACACTTTTATTAATGCAGGGAATATGTTCAATGAATATTAGCAGTGACACAGCTTCAAAAAAGGGGAAAAAATTACAAGTTCATATCAGCATTACTAAAAACAAGTGGTTTTCTAAAATTCAGCTTCTGTGTCAAAATGGACATATTTTTTCTAGGTTTGGTTTTGACTAAGGAGATTTGTCATCCAAACAGTTGCATATTTAGAATCGTTAACATTACTGATAAGTTTCACTTTCTACAGTATTCAATCAGTCTCCAAGAGATTCTCATGTCATCCAAACAGCTCTCAGTGCTTCAGCTCTGCCTACTCCGATGAACAGTTAGGCATCGGAATGAAAACACATCCACACGGACTTCAGCTTAACAGTCACAGCAGGCTGCAGTTGAAAAGCTCTGCTTCCCATTACAAGGGCTGAGAGAAAAGGACTGCACAAACTACAAGGAAACACTTTAGAAATTATGGTCTTAATCAAGATGCGCTTCTGTAGAATTTTTTGCAGTGTAGAATTGTAACTGACCTACATAACCTGGCTTTGCCACTCTCCACCCTTGTGCTTCATAAGCCATGGCTAAGCAATACTACACCAGAGATAAAGCAAGTGCAGTAACTTGGAGACGTTTGGAGGAGGAATACAGCATGTTTAAATAGAGCTCCAAAATAAAACAATGATTTTTAAATTAATATTACTTTGCAAATGGAGCTTCAACGAGTGGTTTTTTTTCCAGAAAGCTGGTCTTTTCATTGCAGCCATCAAACTAAAGGGAAGTACCCTTGTGCAGAGAAGTATTGAAATCCATCCCGCCTAAGAGTTAGGTATAAGCAAGGAGTTGTGAGTTTCTTTCCTATTGCTACCACCAGCAGTGAGTCCCTATATTCAATTCCTTATCTTGCTTCTACTCAGGAGCCCCCTGCATGCAAACTGAAGATGAGCAAGGCCCTGGAAAAAAAGCAGAACCAGTCACCCAGTGGCATTTCAGTACTTCAAATGAGCTTTCTCTGCACATCAGTTCCCTCTCCATCCTTCTAGAGGTATTTTACTGCATTCTCTTTGCTATTATAACTTCCTTAAAAATTAACTACAAATTCACTTGAAAGCATTAACGGTTTACTTTAAAGATTTCAGAGGCTTAGGGAGGAGTACTGTAGACCTGCTGGAAGGGTATAAAGGGCTTTTAGTTGACTTTAACCCTGCAAAGCTGAAATGTTCGGAAAAAAAGTTTGGAAAGTTTTGGTCAGGTGTTCCTGCAGTATATGGTATTCTAATAAAAAAAAAATTAAAAAATTGTCCACAATTGATAGTCTGCTTTATGGAAGATATATTTGTTGTAGTTACTACATAGTTACTGCATACTACATAGCACATGAAAATAAGAGGTAAACAATCCTGAAATATTTCACTTCCGTTTGCACAGCCTATTTTGATCTTTGATTTTCTAGACACCGATTCTTTAGGTTAAAATTTCAAATATTAAACAGCACAAATTCCTGAAATCTTCTTGTATCTGTTGCTTCCTTGACAAAGGAAACAGAAATGACACAAGCTCCACTAGAGCAAACAAAAGCATAATCAATTTTTGCTGAATATTCTGTTACAAACCCAGTTCACAAAGGCATTTTATTTTGGCCTCAAGAATACAAATTCCATTTACGCATTTCCTTCCTTTTTCTGTCATTAGGCAACATTTATCTGTGTAATTTTCATCTACTCGAAACATTACCCGGAACAAGGTTTCCCTTAGCAGGGACTGCTCTTGCTTTTTCCACAGAAGCCCAGCTCTCCAACAAAAACACTGCATCAGAGGATCTTGTGCCTCAGCACAGACCCCCTGTGCCAGCATTGTCAGCAGCCTGCCTTTCCTATTGCCAGCCACCAGCTTTCCAGTCTAATACAAATTGCATCAGGGAGGCCAGCAGTGTGCTCTCCCCTGGTGACAAGCTTCATTTTGTTATTTTTCATGTTAAAATGTCAAAAGAAAATTGCTCTGATTGGGGGTTTCTCTTGGCTATTTACACAGGGAAATGTCAATGAGGAGATACCAGAAAGAGACCAGCGCGGTAGTACATTTGCCACAAATGGCCTTGCAAAACAGTGTGATGAAGAACAACAAATTTTAGTAGTTCTTTTTTATTCTAGGGAAAGATCTTTTAAGAAGGATTTATTATAGTGGGTAAGAAAACCTGTGCTGCCAGAGACGGAGTGTGGCAAGTAGATTTTCTTGTTTCATCTCCCATGAGTTCTCATGCCTGTCTAGAGAAGGCTACAAGTAGCAGTAGCTACTTGTCAGGAAGTCAGCACTCAAATAGCTCCATGAAGCCAGGAGACAGCCCAGTGTTTTGCAGGATGGCTCCCTTCCTACTCCTTGATAGCCACAAAAAAAAAAAAAAACCAAACAAAAAAAACAAAGCAAAACAAAAAACCAATGGAAGGCACTCAATCTTGGTAGCCTGTCTGGAAAACCTAGGGGCACCCAAGTTTGCATCTGCAGAGCAAAAACTGCATGTTAAAGTATTCCTTCCCCTCACAGGTCAGGTATTTCTCTGGCAGCAAGAGCTGCTTTGGCCTCACAGCTTTCTCATGGCTGAACGCCAACAATGTGCCAGAAGGAAAATGAGTTTTCTGAGACAAAAAAAAAGATTGCCAGAATATACAGACTGCTCTCTTCCTGTTTCCTAGAGCAACATCAGTGAAATTTTTCTAGCAATTAATGAGTTTGCACAGGTGTTACTCCAAGTGTAACCATGAGACTGTCTAGCTGGCAGAAGTGATAATGTGTTGTTGGTGACAGGCAAGAGAGCTGAGCTCAGCTGCTGCAAGCAACTGCTGCAGGGTTGGCAGTCAAAAATCAGCTTCTAGGCTTGACATGAAAATCTGTGAAATGGAATAGGGAATCCTCCAACACCTTCTTTTCTGAGACTGTACAATCACACAAAAACATCAGAAAAGCTTCTGAATATTCATTGTCTTGACAGAACCACCAGTGAGTCTCAGCTGTTTTATAAACAGCTTTTAGGCTTAAATTCACTGCCATTCTCAATGCATTCACTATGTACAACTGAAGATACTTATTGCTCTTTTTGAAAGCTTTGTCAAAGCATGGAAATAAAAAAACCCCAAAACAAAGCAAAACAACAACAAAAAAACCTAAAAAAAACCTAAAAAAACCTAAAAAAACCTAAAAAAACCTAAAAAAACCTAAAAAAACCTAAAAAAACCTAAAACCTAAAAAACCTAAAAACTAAAAACTAAAAAAACCTAAAAACTAAAACCTGAAAAAACCTAAAAACTAAAACCTAAAAAAACCTAAAAACTAAAACCTAAAAAAACCTAAAAACTAAAACCTAAAACCTAAAAACAAACAATAACCAAAAAAACCAAAAACCAAAAAAGCAACAAAAAAACCCACCAAAAAATACCCAAAACAAACAAAAACAAACAAACAAACAGAAACACAACAAAGCAAAACAAACAAAAAAAAACTTTAGCGTCAGAGAACAATTATCTCAAACTGTGAATCAAAGAACATCTGAGTAAACAAGCTGAAATCCCAATATGTGTATGTCTAGGCTTCCCCTTGACAGTGAACAAGGTAAGCACAGGCATTGCTGCAAACAGCCAGACATGCACCTTTGTCAGGGATGCAAATACAAATTGACTTCACAATGAGTATCAACACGTCCCAAAAGAGGTTCCTCAGAAATCCCTTTGGAAGATGTAACTCAGTAGCAGCTGCATGGGACAAGTTACCAGGCAGCTCGAAGACACCCCTGCACACAAGCATTTCAGCATGGTGCTAAAAGAAGAGTTTACCAGAGATGGGACAGAAGGGCTTGAAGCAGCACCCACATGAAAGCTGGTGGCACACGGCGAGCGGCTTACCATTACCTAAGCACAAATACAGTGCTCCCACAACTACAAGGACAGGGTCATTGGAATTACAGTGAGCCCAAGGAGCACTGCCCTCTTCTGCAGATGCTGCAGGAAACTGACAATCACATGGAAACCAGGCAGTCACCATGAAACAGTCACTTTTTCTGGCCCCATGTGATTTTTCCATGCTATAATGCTGAGACTCTTTTCCCCATCAGCCACATGACTAGCAGAAGGAATACACTTTGGTCAATTCCACCAGGGTAGTACAAAAAAGGTACTACCAGAACTCCAAAAAATGAAAGCAGGGATGACTGAAGCTCTTTTGAATATTAAGCTGTAGGCCATACATAAAACAAATATCTAAAGTAAATCAGGAGACTGCATAAAATTGATGCAAAAAGTAGTACTATTGAGACCAATATGAGACTTCTCTATGCAATTTATTATCAATTTATAATTTTTTCCACTCATAGTCCTCCCAAAATAGTATTTTCCACAATTCAGTTTAACTAATTCTCATATTAACATCATATAGTGTATAAATATTTGTTGGGCTGGACTGCTAGCATAGTGACAATTCTGCAGCCCAAGGCATTGTGGAAAGGCCTCTAACATGTTCCTTGTCTGTCTAAAAGTGAAGCTGGTACAAAAATATCTGTGCATACCCTACTTACCCCCTGCATGCCCAGCTACTTCTTCCTGTTGTAATATCTCTTCTTAAAATGATCTCACAAAACCAGGATTTACTTCTAACCATTAATGCTCAATAATCCAGCTTAAAAGATAATTTTAAGAACCCCAAACCCTGTTGACACAAGGCATAGCAGAAAGTGCTGCCACATGTCCCAGGATGAAATAGCAATGAGCTAAAGTTCTTCATGCCAGTGTTGCTTTGTATTCTTCCTAAAATTGCAAAATCATAGAATTGCCTTGATTGGAAGGGTCTTCAAAGATCATTTAGTTTCAACCCCCCCTACCATGGGCAGACACAACTCTTACTAGACCAGGTTGCTCAGAGCCTCATCCAACCTGGCCTTGAACATTTCCAGGGATGGGACATCCACAATGTCTCTGGACAACCTATTCCAGTGCCTCACCACCCTCACAGCAAAGAGTTTTTGTCTAGTATCTAATCTAAACCTACTCTCTTTCAGTTTGAAGCCATTCTCCCTTGTCCTATCACTACATTCACTTGTAAAAATTCTCTCTCCATCTTTCTTGTGGGCTCCCTTCAGGTACAGGGACTGAGATCAGGTCACCCCAAAGCCTTCTCTTCTCCAGGCTGAATAAACCCAATTCTCTCAGCTTTTCCTCCCTCCTCTGGACTCCCTCCAACAGGTCCACGTCCTTCCTGTGCTGGGACCCCAGTGCTGGATGCAGGGTTCCAGCTGGGGTCTCACCAGAGCAGAGCAGAGGGACAGAATCCCCTCCCTCCCCTGCTGCCCACGCTGCTTTGGATGCAGCCCAGGACACGTTTGGCTTTCTGGGCTGGGAGTGCCCATGGCTGGGTCATGTCCAGCCTCTCACCCACCAGCACCCCCAAATCCTTCTCACAGGGCTGCTCTGATCTGCTCATCTCCAGCCTGTGCTGGTACCAGGGGTTGCCCCAATCCAGGGCAAGACCTTGTACTTGATCTTCTTAAACCTCATGAGATTCCATGGATCCACTTCTCAGGCTTGTCCAGGTGCCTCTGGATTGCATCCTGTCCTTCAGGTGTGTCAACAGCACCACTCAGCTTGGTGTCACCTGCAAATTTGCTGAGGGTGCTCTTGATCCCTTCAGGTCATTAATGAAGATATTAAATAACAGCAGTCCCAGTACAGACCCCAGGGGACACCACTTGTCACTGATTGGAACTTTGACCCATTGACCACAACCCTCTGGATAAGCACCTCCAACCAGTTTTTTATCAATTTCTTTCCAATTTAGAGAGAAGGATGTTGTGGGGGACTGTGTCAAAGGCTTTACAGAAGTCCAGATAAATTTTATCTGTAGCCCTTTCCTTGTCCACTGATGTAGTCACTCTGTCACAGAAGGCTGCTGGGTTGGTCAGGCATAACCTGCTCTTGGTGAAGCCCTGCTGGCTTGAATCACTTCCCTGTCCCCCATGAGCTTAGCACAGTTTTCAGGAAGATCTGTTCCATGATCTTTTTGGGCACAGAGACAATGCTGACAGGTCAGTAGTTCCCAGGATCCTACTTTTTACCCTTTTTAAAGATGAGTACAATGCTTCCCCTTTTACATTTCCCCTGACTGCCATGACTTTTTAAATACCATGAAGAGTGGCTTTGCAACTACATCAGTCAATTCCCTCAGGACTCTGGGGTACATCTCATCAGGTCCCATGGATTTATGCATGTTTAAGTTCCTCAGGTGGTCCCAGACCAGATCTTTATTTATCATGGGAGCAACTTTGTTCCCTCAGTCACCATCATGCTGTCCACACAACTCAAGGGGTGTGGGAAGGAAGGTTGCCATTTAAGATTGAGGCAAAAAAAAAAACTGTTAAGTACCTCAGCCTTCTCCTCATCCTTTCTTACCAGTTTGCCAGCATGGTTCATCACGGAGGGTACACCTTGGTCTTTCTCACCCCCTCCCTACACAATTGGAATTCATCTCTGTGCCCTTCCTAGCTCATCTGCCCTTGTTTCCACTGCCTCTGCATTTTATTCACTCCCTTTAATTAAACTAGCAGTTCCCTACTCAGACATGCTGGTCTCTTGCCTTCCTTGCCCAATTTCTTGTTCCTGGGGATTGCCAGCTCTTCTGCTCTATGGAAAATTTCCTCAGAGATCTGCCAGCTCTGTTCCACTCCCCTGTTCCTCTGGCAGTCTCCCAGGAGAGCCCACTGAACATCTCTCTGAAGAACTGGAGGTCTGCTTTCCTGAAGTTCAGGAGCTTAACTTTGCTACCTACCTGACCCATACCCCTCAGGACTGCAAACTCCAGCAGTGCATGGCCACTGCAGCCCAGGCTGCTCAATTTCTTCCAACTACAGAAAATTATTACTCTCAGGTTAAGAAAGTCATTATAATTAGAAACTGAAAAATTATTTATACAAATATTTATGAAAAATAATTTACAAAATTAATTTCAAAACTGAAATTAATTATAGCTAGTTCCCTACATTTGGGATAATATTATGGAAATATCAAATTTTATTTTTTATATAGAATAGTTACAGAGATGGATCACCTAAAATCAAATATAAGCTCATGGTTTTAAATTAAGACTGACAGAATATGCAAAAGAGGTCAGAATATTTTCCCTGTAGATGATTTTCTCCCTGAACTATGAAGCTGAGAGGACAGAACTGAAAACATTACACTTTTTTGCACTAACTTTACAGCAATAGCACCAAACCACCTACGTTAAAAAGTACAAAGTCAATGCCAAATATTTTCATCAGCTTTCACTGTTGACAAGTTATACCCAAATTCCACGGAAAATTAGCTAAGGGGCAGCCTTGCAATGGTTGTGAAGGCCTTTTCAAGTGAGCAAAATAGTCAAACCACACAACTGTCCCTGTAACTTAAAATCCAACAGAAATGCATAATACAATAAAGATACTCCTTTACTATGTCATCTTCTCATCCCAGAAGAGTATTGATGTGCAGGTTAAATGCTTGGGAACTTCAGCAGGAAGGCTTGTACAGACAATAGTGATGTATGCAGGGCCAACTTCAGTGTCTCCAAAGGAAAAAAGTGATTAATTCAACAGTTGCTTCATTGTGACCAGATCAAAAGGCCACTTTATAGCTTTGTCTCTGAAATAGTTCTTCAGCCAGATTCAGAGTCATCTCCTCTAACCAAAAACACAATTGAAGGATTCATTCCAAACATCTAAAGCTGCATTGCTTTTAAGTAATACAGCGACTGCAAATGGTAAAGAAGAGACTGTAAATCCACCTTTAGAGACCTCTCAAAAGCATGTAAAAATATGAAATGTAGATGAATCTGAAAAATGTTTAGATATTGACACAAATTCTTTTCTCAACATCTTCCTACCCTGTACAAAAAGACTTACTGTCCAATTTTCAGAATGAAAATTCTAAGTATCTACCAAAAAATGAAAATTTCCATCACTTACTTATGAATAACCAATATAAATATTAATAATCAGCATTTTTAAGATTAATATAAAAAAGATTTCACTATAAGATGCCTTCTCATGATAATGATCTCAGCTTCACTATTGTCTTGTGACTGATTTTTAAGTTGAGGTGTTGGGAGGGTTGGATTTTTCTTTTTTTAATATTCCAATAACTTTCGGTTAAAACAGCCATATCAACTTTAAGAAAAACACAACCACAAAACTCAACTGACAGGAATTCACTGTGTACCAAGGTCAGCTTGTTAATGCACAAGCTAGATTTCCGAGGAAAAAAAAACCAATAGGCTAAAAGCACAGCACAGGCAAAGGAGATGCTTTCAGACTAAACCTGAAGATATTTTCAACCTTTCAACATCCTGGAAAATCTCAGCTCCTGTGTGTTTATTGAGTGATTAAGGACAGCATGGTGCATTTTGACACTTGGAGATAAAGTCAACAAAAGTATCCAACAGGCAGCAGGAAGTAAATATCATGTTGAGACTGAATAGCTGCCAAAGTGCAGAGGGCAAAAAGCAAATGCAAGCAAAGATAACATCCAAGGCAGACCAGAAAGCAGTGATGTATTGCTTCTGATGGTGCGCAGAAAAAACTGAACCTTAATACAAGGAGGAAGAAAAAGAGGGAAGAACAATGGGTAGAACAAAACTGATTTTTAAAAACTCCACAAAGAAACAAGCTGTCATATGTGCTTAACAACCAAGTCTGAGCTTTACAAAGATTAACCAGTTTCTTCCCTGTGCAATCTTGAAATACAGGGAATCTTCTGAAAAGATAAGGTGAAGACCAGCACCCCAGGCAGCGTACCTGAAACTTGCAGCTCTTTGCTTTTGTTAAAGAACTGCTCCACACTACACAAGGACAAGCCATTATAAATACCTACAGTAAAATTAGAGTAAACCTGCTCTCATGCCAGCGTAAGGTTACATCATGTACCTGAGAAATGTGAAGTAACCACCTCCATGCAGGTACATGCAATCCAAACACTCTAATGCACATTTTATAATTACCAACAAGGTGATAGTAACCATATCCATAAAGCTCATCCCTTTCCCTAAAGCATGGATTCAATTCTCAGTTCAATAGATACCACATTTTGTTACCTTGCTTTTTACAGTGTTTCAGGTCTAACTGAGCTAGGAAACTGTTTCAAAAGGTCCTTCTTTTTCTTTATGTCAGCTACTTGTCATTCTTAAGAATGTATGAAGAACCACCAGCCATAAACAGTATTAAAGATAACATTACTTAGCACATAGAAGAAAGTTGTGTTTAAATGAAACATGTTAAAAGTAATTTAAAAGTTCACAGTCTTTCCAAATGAACAAGAAAATTGAGTGAAGGAACAGAACTTCATTATTAAGTAATTTTGTGCAGCTGACTATACACTAGACCTCTTAAAACATGCCAATAACAGTACAATCTACATGTGTGGTAAAAATGGAGCAAAAACCAAGCACAGAAACACAACTACCCTACATCCTTCATGTCTCCACATGTCTCTACAAACAGGCACACAGTCCTCTTCACTCCCATCTCTATTTTTAAGAAAAAAAGGGAGTCATCTCCCTCACAAATATATTCCCACTTGCCTTTACCGCTCATTACTTCTAAAAGACCTGTTACAAGAGTAATTAACGTTTTATGCTCAAGGGCCACGGGCTGTAAACTTTATGGCATAAACTATAGACCAACAGAATTGTATAAAATGAATATTAATTTGAAGACATCCTTAACAACACACAGCATGCAGTACACACATGACACTTAAAGCGTGTCACCCTATTGTCCCTAACTTTTTCAAAAAGAAGTTACAAAAAAGACAGAAAAATTGTCTAATACTGGAAAACATAAACAGAAAAAAAATAATAGTTTGCTTACTAGTTTTCAAATGAAAGTGACAATCAGAAGAGCTCTCCCACCTCAACTTTCTTTTTCCCTGCGAAAAGCAGTCATGACGACAGCATAAAGGATACTACTAATTGCTACAAGTCAAATACAATTCAATACAATTCAAAGATCCAGCTTTGAATTCTGCACTGTCTACACAATGAAATTTCCTAGAGAGGCACAATCAATCCTCCAAGAAGAGACCAAAATTAATATCTTACAATTATTTTATTTAGCAAATGAATCCAATAGCAGCTAGGAAACAATGATGTTCTTCCTTGCACCGTACTTTGCAGATCATCAACTTCAATAATACTAAAACACTTCCTACTTGACAGTGAAGGTCTTATTTTAGCAAGTGAATTTTCCTGTCACTAGACTACTCCATAAGCTTGAAAAACTCCTGTGCCTCCACTTAATTTGTAGCTTGTTTTAGTACAGATAGACATACACAAGGAACTTGAAAGTAATTTCCATCTGCCTTATAAAGGAGGCAGAGAAAACATTCCTTCACTTGACTCTCTAATTTATGTTTCCATTACACACAGCTCAAACCAGAAGTGCAATAAGATACTCTTCACAGTGCAGCCCCACATTCATCCACACACTGAACAAGGGCAGGTAACACAGGTTCCAACAGATGAAAGCTTCACTCTGCAGCAGCATACAGCTTCAAGTTTTCTTAGAGATGGCCCTGATAAGCTCAATATCACCAGTATTGAAAAGGCACCAGAAGGTTTGCAGCAAGGTGCAGCTAAGGAAAGCACTGCTGACATGAGGCAATCATGCTCCCTTCTCTTCCACCTACATATGCTTGCTGCTGTGCTTTGAACCTTTTCAGAACATGGGGGCTAACAGCTGTCATTGCATCTCTTGTTCTACTTTGACTTCTGGTCTCTTATTAACCTGCTTCCAGATCATGAGAGCATTTCAAATTTACATTATGCCTGCCCATAAGCTTTATGAAAAACAATGTGCAGAAACACAGACACAATTCAAGAGTTTCTTTCAAGATTGTCTTTCTGAAGTGCTATCCAGCATGAAGGATAGGGTTTTTCCAGAAGAAAAGGTGGCATGGCAATGGTATTTCAGACTATGAAAGAAAGAGAAAGGAAAGCTCTTGAAGCTGCTAAATCCTTCACAGACAGCACTGGCACACAGCCCTCCCTGCAATTAATGTGGTCTTCTTCTTTCAAAGGAGCACATGACTTTAAAGAAGTTATGACCACAGGGTTATCAGGCAATATATGGGTTTCTCCATGATCATACTCTGCTAAGCAATTAGGTCAAACTGTGCTCTTGAAAATTAGTTTAGTGCAACTGAAGGTCAAGGAATGAAAGCATGTGGGGGAGATGAAGCAGAAAAGAAGTAGAGGGATTTAACTCTCAAGCACATACAAAGCCCTTGCCAGAAAGAGGAGTTACACTGTTGCTAGAACTTTGTAGTGCATGAAAGGAACGTTCTTGGCACGGAAAAACTGGCCTCTGTGTACAAATAGAAAAAATGTTCCAAGTTACAAGCTGTACACAGAAACAAAAAGGAATTTCTTCACATCAGTGTGCTCACCAGTACTGTCTTGTTCATTCTAAATTACACTTTTGTCAATGGATTGATGTGGCTTAGTTGTCAGGCAAGTAAGTAGATTTTTGTTACTTTTAACCAGAACAAAGAGATATTACATGCTTTTACAGAGTTCTGTAATTCTTAAAAAAAAAAAAAAACAAACCAAAAAAAAACCCAAAACAGATTCTTTTGCATAAGCACGAATTCTGATATCAGATCCTTTTTCTTATATTCACATTTGGGTTTTGGAATGCAAATTTGAATGAGTAAAGTACTTTGGGTCTATGTTGGCAGCAGATGTTCAGAAGAAAAGGCACACTGAAAAAGCTGGATGAATTACTGAAGGTTTGATGATTCTGTTCTCCTGGATACCCATGGATTACTGCAGATACAAAACAGCGACACACTAACTCATGGCTGTAAGAAATTGAGTGAATTATTCTTCTGAAAGTAGTCAAAGAAAAGATTCTCTTTCCTGCTTTTTCTAGTGCTTTGAACTGTTGAATAGGTGGGCGAGAGGCAAATATTAGACAGGCAGAGACAAAACCTTCCCTACTTCCTGCATGTATATAAACAATTCAGCTCTGTCTCCAGTTTCATATGTACAGTCTGGGTAACACCAGACATGCATACTTGTCACTGTGCCAGTAGACAGGACAAGAAATGCAAGTTATCAGTGTTGCTGAAACTTCATACAAAAGACTGAGTATTCATCAGACACTATTTTTATGCTGTCCAATCCAGTTACTTCCTAGCTGGAACAGCAATTACATTATCAGGGGAGGGGAAGGAGGNGGGAGAGGGGAATATAAAAAAAAAAAAAAAAAAAAAAAAAAAAAAAAAAAAAGGCAGCTGCTCGCTATTCCTTTCTAAACAAAAGCATAATACCTAAAGGCTGTAACTTCCACACTTCAGGTGCAGTAAAACTTTTCACTGCTCAGGAGATAAACATTTTTTCTTGGTTCCTTACTGAGAATTCATTTTACCATGGGATTACATTTCACTTTAAAATTTCATCTAATGCAGTTCAATATTACATAAATGCAGAGGCATCAAAAAACCAGAAAACCTGAGATTTAGTTTGTACAGTCTTCTCTGTGGTATGTTCAATTTCTTTTTTTTTTAGTTTTTCTTTTTAATATGAGACTAAGCAATACTGCAAAGCTCAAGAGCTCTTAGCTTTCCAGTATATGGACAAAAGCAGTGCTACACCACACTTTCACACCCACACTATCTCTCCCACTTTCACAAAAAGAAATGTAGTGTTAGATTAGTGAATCTTGGTATTCTGTAGTCTGTGGTTCTGTCTCAAGGGACACTTCTCCGCCACTAATCTTTTACATGTGCATTGCTAAAAGGCAAAAAGTACTGATCTGTTCTAGAGGAATTTGGAGCTGCTCCTTTGCAGTTACAGTGGGAGCAATAATAATTCACTGAATATGGTGAACATGACGAATGCAAAATGAACACAACCAGTATGAAAGTGAATTCAGTCTAAACACATCTACGATTCTGGGTAAAACTTGGGGATGGTAAAAACAATACAAAAGTGAAAATGTGATATGTTCCTATGCCTCAAATGCCTTAGCAAAATACTTAATGTATCGAACCACAGAATGTGAAGAGCTAGATAGTACGAGAGAAAATACTTTTGACCAAAGTCTACTATAGACAAAGGAGTTTAAAATACCGATGCAAAGTCCATGTCAAAATGTAGTGGTATTTAATGTATACAGCCATACACATTACCCCAGTTTAAAACTTCCCAGGCAGCTGTATATCAGCAATTTCCTATTAATCATGCCTGGGCTGGAGCTTGAAAAAACCCATTTGGTCTGAATATATGTACATCTGCTGAGGTCTTTTCAGAAATCATCTTATACTATAAAAAGTGGAGTACTTACACTTGTAAGCAATTGAAGTAATAACTACATCTATAACACACAGGAAAACGCCTCCCCCTCCAAAAAAGAAAAAAAAAAAAGAAAAAAAAAAGACAAAAAA
>VZTT01038075.1:74293-90987 GCA_013400855.1 Buphagus erythrorhynchus | reverse complement strand
AAGAATTGGGTCCATTCAATGTGATTCTAAAGAGAAAAAGAGCAACTTATTTGTTATTTGCTTTACATTTTGTTACAAATGTCAGTATTAGTATCCATTTAGGGTTTCTTAAATAGTTACATCATTAAACTAAGAACTAAAGATGGACAAAAATACAGCACTACTAAAATGCTTTATTGAACAGGCAAGAATGGCAGTAAACACATTTTATCTCAAGTATGCCAATGACCCCATTTCCAGGCATTCACGTCATTTTTGCTGCAGTATAAAGCTGAGGAGATGGAATTCATGTTCATCTTTGAGTCTCTGTTGCAGAAAGGCTGTGAAAATGCAGCATACTGCTGCACCGCTGTAGGAATATCCCTTTCCAGTCATCCTCTCTCCCCTGCTGTCTTTCAGGAGGATGGTGTACTGCTGAAAATCTGGTGATGGCTTAGATATGAGACTGAAAAGAGCAGAGAGAGAGGCTGAGCAAATGGGGTTTTTCCTATATTCTGTTTTTGTGATCTTGGAGAACTCTCTCCAAGCAAACGTTTACTCTCCTGTGCACACTGCAGACAGCTCAGTTGGCTTTACATAATAGAAGAGTAGTTCCAAAGTCTGGTTTTGAATGTGCAGTGATCAGCTGAGTTGACAGGGATGAGGGCATCAAAGTTTATAGTGCCAGATCTAGAAAATTGTACTGTACCTTCATATTTCTGAGCCAGGCCACTTTAGTATGGGCACCATTTTTTTCTGTAGCAGCTGACTCTCAGCACAAATATGCATAAATTTGTTTGCTAATTCCGTAACTCCTTCACACATCATTTAAAATTACTCTGCCTAATCTGAATATCACCTGCTCCAGAAAACCAGTGCTGTGTTTCAGCAAGAAACAGTCTCAGAATCCAGAACAACCCTTACAATTGTGGCTGGTTCCTGTCATCTACAGCTCTCCCTGAAACATAAACTCACTTCAGGACAATTTCTATTAAATTGTAATGCTGCATTTCATGGGGTGTTCTCATCTGCATCTACTGCTGTGAGACAAATATCATGCCGTGCTTATCATTATAAATAACATTAGTAGGATTCTCCTTTGACATCACCACATGACCTAGGATGTATTGTTTGCCAAAGAATTATGAGGTGCTGTGTCAGGGCTTTGATGGCACATAATCATATGAAGTACTTTAAGAAGCCCCTAAGTAGTCCTTGCCCATATGCTAAAATAAATGGTTATACACTAAGCCATGCAGGTAAACTTAATGGTCCAAGAAAGATCTGACTGACAAATGGTTGTATTGCAGATAAACCCACATCAGAATGTATCAGTAATTCAGGAGGCTCTTGCCGAGTAATAACAGACTAGTGCCTTTCACATGTATAAAGAAAAAGAGAAAAACATAAGCTTGTGTGGTCAGGAAACCATTAAAATTTTTGCCATTTTCTAGTCAAGAAGATAAGTGATTTGAGCTTGGCTCTCCACTGTTAGCACAGGTCTATACTGCAGCTGTTCAGATTGTATCTATAAGATTTTGTAGCCATTTTGTTTCATTAACCATTGCAAAAGTTAGCTGGCTGAGTTTGGAATGTATGTCACAATGATCTATAAGTTAATGTTCAGCTCAAGAGTGAAAAGAAAGCTGGTGGATGTGAGAGAGAAAACTGTTAATGTGATCTGAAATTTGCCAGCATACTAACACTGAAAAGTAACACAACTCAGAAAAAGATATCCCATATCCAGCAAAGCTTACTTCAATAGGTTTGATTCCATTTTAAAGCTAAGCATCTATCCAAGTGCCTTGCTGGATTGTGTCCTAAGATGACAGTGGAGCATGGTTTCTGGGCTTTTTATCATAGTCAGTTCTTTCCATGTTCTGTTGGTTTTGTAATCTAAAGATTTTATTTCTTTCTCAAATTAAAAAGTTTGACCAAATTCTGTGGACTTCTGCTCTGCTGATACCATTTTGGGTTTCCACTCTTGTAAATAAGAGAACTCCTTCCTTGTCTCAGACTTCCCAACTGTGCATCTGCCCTCGTGTATGAGCAGCATCAAAACTGAGTTACAGCTGGCCAAGAAGGGCTTTTAGCAGCCCTTTTGTGCTGCAGTTACCCTGGAGTAGCACAGCCCCACATAGACCAGTGGAGTGTAATCCTGTCTGTAGCAAGGAGCTGGGAGTGTTTCCATTGAGTTCAGCAGTGTTTGATTCCATTTCTTTACCATAACAATTTTACTGCATTGTAAAGTATTGCTTGAGTAAAGATTTCAAGCTCAGGATCTGCATGTCTAAATCTAAGAAGCTGCAGTCTTAATGTCTTTTTGATGGTCTAAGGGCTTCTCTCTGGGCTGAAGTCTAGCCTAGAAGAACACCTTAAGTCTTCCCAACAGGTACAGCGTAGTCAGCCATCTTTCTCTTGACTCAGTCATTGGCGTGCCAATTTTATTTTGTTTTTATATGCTTGCTGCAGCTGTAACAAACAAAGGTTCTGGTTTTAGATTATATTTGTAAACTTTCTGTCAACATGTAAGCAAATGGTGAAAGTCTTTACTAATCTAATACTTAGCAATTATAGAGAAGATTCTATTCTGTCTTTCATTTCCCTTGTGACTCTGCTTTAATTACACTTGTTTCTATTATGTGCTTGCTCTAGGTGCACAAATGCCTCATGAGTTTTGTTGTCTTCCTTTCTTGGATTTCTTGTAATAGTAATGCCATTTACTTTTGTCCCACTGTTAGTTGGTTTTGGTAGAGTTCTTTAAGCTATGGAAATACTGTCTGATTATTCATGCCAAGGAAAGATCAGACATCATGTAATATGAAACAGACACTAAAACAACTCTGATAGCCAGGTGAAACCAAAGAAATCTTCCTAATTGAAGTCTGTCACCTTGGAGCATAATGTTCTGTCATTGCAAGCCTCAGATCTCTGTTATTTGTGTTTAAACACTCAGAAGAAAATCTCTACAGTTCATGCATTTGATGCACAATTTTCTTTCTATTTCCATGAGTCTGAATGCCACATTTTTCATTTTGTTGGATGGTGAGATTTATGTGATGGTTACCCAGGTAAATGACAGTGTTTAGTTACAGTGATTCTGTACCAAACCTGCTACTATTCCCTTGGACCATTTGAAAAAGTCTGTATGCAAGTGATCAATGTCCCGCTGAAGAAGAGAATGTCATTCAACTGATGTGTGCATTCCAGTTTCTATTGTACATGTACAATGTACCTGTTGTGTACATGTTCAAAAGCCTCCTTTCGAATAACTTGAGCATACACTTTTCTCACATTTTCCCACATGTGAGGTCCTGATGGTTTTTCCCCAGAGCAGTCTGTGATATTCTGTATATGCCTCTCCTGACACGTGAGATGCGTGCAGCTGCTTCTCCACAGGCAAAGATGTGTAGTGATTGTGGCAGTTTGTTCATCACATGGTTCTGCTTGCTACCATACAGTGCACTGTGTGAAAGAAATGAATAATTATGGGAAATTAATGCCATTTGGATATTTTCTTAGAAGAATTGCCAGTTGGAATTGAATCCTCTTTTTCTTTTTCACTTGCACAAAGAATGTAGGCAATCATTGCTGTCCTATCACTGAGATGGTCTTGATAAACTTGAACGACAAATAAAAAGATTGTTTTGTAGCACTAGGCATGGTAGCAAATTCTAAAGTTACCAGAATATGTGAAAACCAGACAGATACAATCTCTAGAAAGATTAATAACAATTGAGATGCTTCCTTTTAGAGGGTTTTTGCAGAAAGATTATGGCCTTTATTCATATACCAGTTATTTATGCAAAGAAAACTTGTAAATCTGCTTCCTCAGCAACACCTGTGTTTCAAATGGCTGTTACTGCAGCAAAGTTATGACCAAATTCTTGCCTTCATATTCTTGGGAGTGGTGCCAGTGTTCATTGATGTCCTGGTAGTTGGCAGAAATTAGTATCAGTGGAACTGAGCATAGAATTTGGCTCATGGTATCTCCTCCATTGCAAGAAATTCTTTGAAATCATTTATGGTCACTAAAATAACTTCTGAACCTTTGAAAAACCTGTGTTTCATACTTGCAGGCATTTGCAATGCACCCTTCAGAGGTGCAATACCTCTTTAAATATTGTGAAAACCTTCTAGAACTGCTTAGTTTGAAAACAGAGAGGGATGGGTTTGTAAACTGTAAATAACAGAAATCACTCATGTTACTTATTTTTTCAATGACTGTGACCTTATGCACTGTGAATGCTCTGTGATATGGGGTCCATTGTACAGATAAATATGTCATGAAATCCAAATGGATTTAATGTGATAATTTGTTACAAAATGTTGGCATGATATTTGATTATTTTTGTTGTGAGAATTTTAAAAAATAGTTAACTGAGAATTTATAAAGATTATAGCAGTCAGTATTATATTGCACTATATAAAAATATGTACACTATCAATAAATTATATAAACAAGAGTGTTTGTTTTTTTTTTCTCAGATGATTAGTAGATGTGAAACATTCTTATATATATTGTTGAAAATCTAAAATTTCAGGACCCAAATAGGACATGTGCCTGCATATTTTTGGTGAAATCTGGACCCTGATGAACTGAGTGACAAAAAGCCCATTCTGTGTATTCTAGAGAGTATTACCTGGATCAAGCCATTATTTGGAGTGAGTTAAGTGTATTGGTTTGATTTGCAGCAATTCTGAAACACACAATTTGCTCTTTTGGGACTACGAAACTGAGAACTCAGTTTGCTGAGAACACAGTTTGCTGTACTGAGGCACTGATCCAGAAGCAATTCTGGCATCCTCAGAAAAAGCCCTGCTTTAGAGCATTTTGACTGCCTCATCCTGTGGTATGTTGGTGTCCAGCAGGTTCACCCTGAGTGCTGCATGCTGATGAGAGGCTGGAAATCAGGTCCAAAGGCCACGCAGTACTACTTTCCTTTCCCAGTTCCCTGGGCTCTGGAGATGCTCCTTACCCTTGACTGCCCATTTCCAGCATCCCTGTATTCCACCTCAGGGTGTGTGGAGACTCCTGGTATGTTGTCTATAGTCTGTGGTGCAGTCTGTGCTGGGCTTAGGAAAAGCTTTAAATGCAGTTCTTGGAAAAAGAGGAGCTAAGGGTTTATTTACTTCATCTCATGGCCTGGTATATTAACAGTTTAATTAGACAAGAGTCTTCTCATGAATACTCCTAGCCAGCTTACTACCAGGAGATGCAAGTTAAAACAAAGCTTGATCTTTTTATTAAGCAGTGTGCATGAGACTGGAATCCCTACTGCTGTATAAACCTGTCATTAGCCACTGTGGGCTTTTGTACATATACAGAAAAATCTTACAGAAGTGGACAAAAAGGATATTCTGCATTTTCTGACTTTTGCAAAAGATTTCATTCTTTAGTGTATGCTAGGCTAAATTTTTCTAAGCTGGGGAAAGAAGGAGATTCCTCCTTATACACAGAATTAACTTTTAAAAATCAGAATCTGAA
Source organism: Buphagus erythrorhynchus (assembly GCA_013400855.1). NCBI lineage: Eukaryota > Metazoa > Chordata > Aves > Passeriformes > Sturnidae > Buphagus > Buphagus erythrorhynchus. Next base: position 85,520 of record VZTT01038075.1, on the reverse strand, counting down.
TGTGAAAAGTGCCTCTTCATTTAATCCTTCCATCCTTGACACGGTGACCCATCATGATCTGTTATGTAATAGGCTCTATAAAAGGCACATAATCTATGGATTAGTGACACAATAGGCATGACAGTTCCTAAGGGCTCCTATCACAGGCAATATTATTGATGCAGCCACTCCCTACTGTATGGAAAGCAGAACTGTCGTGTAATCTGGGCATATTCTGAAAGCTCTTTATTGTAGCTCAAGTGCTCATTGTACTTAATGGCTTCCCCTGTAAGTCATTTTTAAACCTTTCCAACCCAACTGCATAAAACTACAAAAAAGGGCTGAAGGATGCTGTGGCCTAAGATGGAAAGGGTGAATCAGTCCTAGAAGAGACATGAATTCCTCCCATTTGGCTTGGATTTATAACAGAGGAATGTCAGTTTTAAGTAGCTGGATATTACTTTGTCATTTAGCTTTTGTGTAATTGTTTCCTTCCAAAGCCTGGTTCTAGAACAGATTGACACATACTAAACCTCTCAAATCTCTGGCTCAAAAAGACACCTAGTAAAGCTTGGAGAAAATTTGTCTTCTTTTTCATATTTTAAATATTCTACAGAAATATTGAGTATTTTGCAGAAAGTATGGGACTTTTAAAATTAAATTTGGTCAATATCTTTAACAAATATCAAAACTTCAAATTTCTGAAACTGCATTCTTTACATTGGAAATAGAATGAAAGATTTCACTCAAATCACATGAAACTGAGCACCAAAATACTGGAATTTTTGTATTCTCTATTTTTGCCATTTTTTCCTGGACCTTTTTAATAGTTTTAGTGATTTATTTTTCTTCTTCTCTAAAAATATAAATGGAATTGTCTAACTCTGTTGTGTTTTGCATTTGCAAAATCTTAGGTATTTGCCTAGGATGGTTGCCTGTTTGTGTGAACAGTTTTCTCTGCATGAGCAGGTCCATGCAGGCAGCACAACTTTGCAGTTTTTTGTCTCAGCAAACCTTTTTTTTCTGGCAGAGCAAGGGCAAATGCTGAGTGGGCCTGGTCCCTGTTGAATTGCAGGGGAGGTAAATGGAAACTGGAGTAGAGTTGAATTTGTGTGGTGCATGTAGGAGATTGTTCTCATGCCAATACCTGAGGTGCATTTCAAAGGTGCCCAGCTGGTGAACAAATCTAGAAGATATTTTTTCCTCAGACCTCTGAACACAGAACCCACAGAAAGATTCAGAGCTGAGATCTGGCAAGTCTAAAGACTTGAAGATGAGTGAATCTCAGCCCACCAGTTTGTCTAAGAGGACTAGATTTTTCATTTAATGAGTTTGTCATTGCCTGAAAATGACTCCAGGAGTTGGAGCAAGGAGATTGTTAATATAGCAGAAAAGAGCATTACAAGATATAGTAGCTGAAAATTTAAAACTAGATAAGGCAAAAAATCAGGTGTGAACTTAAATAATATCAGTAATTATGCACTAACGTACCTTACTTAGGAGGATGGTGAATTTTCCATCGTGCAGTCTTTCAGTAAGGCTCTTTCTAAGATAATAGAGTTTCTAAGATAAATCCTTGTAAAAGCTAGAAGATAAATTTTCTAATGTGAACTGAAGTTAACAGTCTTTATTAAAAATAAAGAAAGAAAGAAAGGAAAAATTTTGTCTTGTGTTACATTGAAGGTGTGACTTGGTGATGGTTAGAAGTGTCCCTGACTCTCTAACTCAGTGCCAGCAGAATTGGCTCTGTGTTCCACTCTGAGGTCTAGTTTCCCTCTTGCCAATACACTGACAGCTCCCTGGAATTTGTATTCTGCTGTGGACTGTGGCACTGTCTATTTTCAGAAGGCTGAGGAATTCCTTCTAAAGATAAAAGGGTCAAAAAGTTACTTTAGTCTCCCACTCTATTCCGTGCGATTGCTCTTCTCCACTTCTTCTTTCTACTTCTGCCTTATTTTTTCCATTATGTGTTCTCCTAACATCAGATATTCCTGGAGCAGCTGGGCTGCCGCGCAGGAGTGCCACCAGCGGGTGTGACAGCACATCTGTCACATCTGTCAGCCCCAGCTGTGCGCTCGGCCGGGTTTCGCGCACAGCAAACCCTCGGTCGCTGCAGCAACCCCTGAGCCTGGGGGAGCTCCCCGGCATGGACAGCTGTTCATCTGCCAGCACTCACTCCACCTTACCACTGGCTTCTGCTTTAACTGGGAGTGCTTCTGAGAAGCTGTCCTCTGCCAGTGTTAGATGTTTCGTTTTCTCAGGTCCTGTGTAAATATAAAGGTTTCCAAGCTCCATCTGGTTCCAGTTACTCAAGCAGTAGAAATACACATGCTTCAGGAATTTGCAGACAGACTTACTGCCTTGCTGCCTTACAAAATCCTTTACAAAGTTCACTGTGCTCCCTTGCCTCCTGATATACCTGCAGTCTGAAAAATTGTTTCCTCTGAAACTTACTTAGGTTAGAGAAACAAATTAGTTGAAAGTCTCAGACCCTTCTTTCTAATAAGGTTAACCTGCCTGCGCTACTAAATATGGCTTTATAACACACACACTCACACACACACACACACACACACCCTTGACCACCAAAGACTGCCTCTTCCTGAAATCCCCCGTTCATATAAATACAGGAAGTAGAAATAAGAGAGGCTAAAATCGGATCTTCTTGGTAGTTTGCTTTCATTTCAGTGCTTGTTTAGTCTTCTGCCCTCCGATACTACTGAGCCTGAAGCTGGTTTTAAACACCTTCCCCCTCATGCCCTTGAAATACCATCTTCAGTACAAAACCTGAGGATGTGGAAGTTCTGCTCAGCAATGGGAAGGAATTGCTTTTCTGACCGAGGAACTCTCAAGCCACTGTGATACAGAAAGTGACTTAAAGTTTGCTGTAATGATGAAAACATCAGCAGGAGAGAAAGGAGCCAGGGATGACTCAGGGTAAGTCCTGAATCTTTAGTGACTGTTCATTTTTAATAACTGTTGCTTTCCTTTTCCTTCTTAACAAAGAGTTCTCGGCTGCATTTGTGAGCTGGCTGCTGAGTTAGTGCTTACACAGTCACAATGGTGTAGCATGACTGTGTTGCAATTTACAGTATTTCCTTTAACTGACCAGCTAAAAACAAACTGCAATACCTTTATTTAGCTTGAACCTTGGCTATTTAAGGAAGAAGGACGAATCCCAAGCTGCAGTTTGGGGCAAAGGACAGAAAAAGGGACTTCTTTGGTTTTGGAAATGTGACAAAGCTTTTCTGGGAGGCTTGCTTTGTTTCTGCTCAAATGCAGAAGTGGATAAGGGCTTGTTCCTATGAGCTGATGGTCATTTCAATGCCTGCACACTAAGGTGTACACAAACCCTGTCCCCAGACTCTCAGGAGACTTCAGGTGTACTTTCTGTCAGGAAAAGACTACAGGCTTCCCTTGCTTCTGGCCAAAATACTGCACCTTGCAGGACCAAATCCTGGAAAAACAGTGGGAGAGAAAATGGGTTTTGACACAGAGGACAGTCAGCAAGCTACTGGGATTCCAGGATAAGGCTGGAATCCTCCCAAGACTTGGTTGTATCACAAAGCCCATGCTGAAGCTGGGCATTTCTGTTTCCTGTTGTAAACAAGTAGGGGAAAATTACATAGCTGCTGAAACTGTCAGTCACACACCCCACACCCCCCCTCCTTCCCCTTTGGAAAATTATAATAATACCAGATACGGAGACTTTTCCTTATCTGTCTAACACACTTAGCCTGTCTTCCATAAAAGCTCCCAGATATTTCTGTGATGGATCCAATAGAAGCAGCCATGTGGATGGGTGGATAGGTATGAGATATTTGCATCTCCAGTTGCTGAGGGTGCTGCCCTAGTTAGAGGACACTCAGTCAGAAAGGGGGGAAAATTGCTGCTGACAGGCCACTCTGTGATGGTTTTACCATTGCACTGTTTTCCCAAATACACAAATGGAGTGGGGGGCATGGAGGCAAAACCCTGTGTTGCCATTGTCACTGCTTTTGCCTTGTTCAGTTGTTTGCATTAAGTGGAGCAATGCCACTCCTGTTTCAAGGTATAATTCCTCAGTTCCATGTAATATTAAACACTGAGGGACAAAGATCACACTGCTGTCAGGAAAAAATGAAAGCATCCAATCCCTGTAGACTGGCAAGAGGAACTTAGTATATGGTAAACCAAAGAGTCTGCACTTTGCAAATATTCCCTGCATTTGTGACAGTTAGGATGTTAAGTATGATAAACTGAAAGATATATTCATTTATATCTTTCTGAGATGTCTGAAAGGAGCCACATGCTTGCAAAGGTTTGCTTTCTGTCTTGAGTTGCAGGAGAAAGTAAACAAGCCGTACACCCTAGATTAGGACTGTAAATCAGGTGGTTAGAGGAATATTGAAGCATCAATGGGCATGCTGCATGCATTCTTCATAGGTTTCTAAGCATCTGAACAATTTAACAGAATGAGCTTTTATTTTGTTTACTGATTGTCTTTATTTCCAATCTATCTCCCAGTCATAAAAAGGGACTTGGGTATTTCAAAGTCTCTTTTAACTCTTTCTGTTTACATGCTATAATATTGCTGAAGATCCTCAAAATTACACTTTAGCATGTATATGTTGTGGCTTCCAACACATTACAGAATTAGAAACCTTTCTAAATGGTGTTTAGCTGATTTCCTGTTATGGTTACACTGAATTAGGTGCAAATTACGCAAAGTATTTGGAGTTCATAGATTTCTAAAGAAATGGTAACCTAAGGCAAGGTGTTGATGGAGAATCTATACCTGATTTTAAAATTCTGTGCACAAAAATTGCATGAGAAATTGCTGAGATTGCCCCTCTGTTCAGCATAGTTTTGACAGGAGTTAAAAGGGAAAGCTTACTCACATGCACAAGAAACTATGGCAGTGCAAATTACCATGGAAGTACCCCAGCAACTAGCAAATATCCATGCATTTATTCCTAGTAAGGACTTGGGTCTATTCTGCATGTAGTAAATCCATAAACAAGTTTTGCTGATTTATGTCTGCCAAATGTCAGAAAGACACTGGGGAGAAATCTGCCTCCAGAATAAGTTCCTCAGAGAGGAATGAGGGAGAAGTGCAGCTAGGAGCTGGATAGAAATCAATCTAATCAAATTCTTCCAAAATGCTGTGGATGAGAAGCAGGGAAATTTAACCATTAATTCTCACCTAGAGTGAGGCTAACTCCTAGGAACATTAGTAAGTGGTGAGATCACAAAACATCTGGAGAAATGTGAGCTCCTTGACCATGGCGACCATGGATCACACAAAGATATATGTCTTCACTCCAACATCTGGCAAATATATGGAGGATACAATGAGTAGAGCAGGCAGGAGCTGAGACAGAGATGTTATGTGCAAATATTTAATCCATCTTTAAGAAAATGGCTGTTTCAGGTAGCTGGCATGGGTTCCAGTGGTTCTCATTTCTGGGACACCAGATTACCTAGTGAAGTAATGATTGTGCATCTTTTGGTGACATGTCTTTTTTGGCACAAAACCCACATCACAGCTGACAGATTTCATGTGATGAATGTAGACATAAAGAAGTCAAGCACTGGAGGAATCTGTAAACTGAACCACTCTCATAGGCTCACAGATTTAACTTCAGAAGAGAATGTTTTGATTGTCTAGTCTGATACCCTGTTAGAGCAGACCAGAGAACCTATGAAGCATGCTATGAAAACCATGACTTCTGCTGAAATGGGAGTTTTCACAGAATCACAGAATATTCTGTGATCCCACAAGGCTCATTGAGTCCAACTCTTGAGTGAATAGCCCATACAGGGATCAAACCCATGACCTTGGTGTTATTAGTTGGCCACAAGAGTTTTGTTATCAAGGGATTCTTCTACCCAAGCTACACATACATCTCTGCAGTGCAGTAAATTAACCTTACACCAACTTTTACTAGGTTCAGGTTTGAATTGAGAAAAAATTCTTTAAAATTTCTCAAGAGCCTTCCTTTGTAAAAGGCTAAATCTCAAATTATTTGAATCAGTGGGAAAAGTCCTGTTGGCCTCGGGAAGTCTTGGACCCAATGCAAAGTACTCCTCAAAGAAAAGGAGTACTGCCACCAGAACCTGTGAGATGTGGTGTTTAAATGGGGAAGGGACAGTTCAGGCAGCTGGAAACAAATCAGTGTTATTAAATCCCTGCTGTCTGTCAAGCTCTGATAAGGGATACACTTTCCAGCTGAGAGGGATGGTGCTTCTCAGGAGGGAAATCTCTCTGCTCAAGATGCATTGCACCAAGACTGAGATATCACTGTAAAGATACAAAAAAGGAGGTGCTCTCCAAAGCTACCTGAATTTGGTAGGGGGGAGACAAAAACCTTCTGAAATTCATTTAACTGAAAAGCATGTTTACAACCACAATGACTTGTTACATTATTTTTCCAGCACTTCTAGTACGTGAGTCCTTGCCAAACTTAGTGAATGCTTGGAACATACTGTGCAGTGGTACTGGTGGTAGCAGAGAAGGCACCTGTCCCTTTGGCTCCCAGAGGACAGACCACACTGGGAATATTGCCCCTGAGTAGGAGCCTCTCATCACTGCAGACAGTCTTACACCAGTGCTCACAGGAATGGGGGCACAAATGTAAGCAATATTCTGATCATCTACTTTCTGCTACAGGTTCAGCTAAATATAGTTTTTCACTTCCTGTCCTAAATGGCTGTGTGCTGGTTTGTATTGTTGGCTTTACAACCTAGAGGCAACACAGGCTGAAAAATGTACATGAAAGTTGCACACATCTCCCTTGCTCTGTGTGCATGATATTCATGTAAAGCAGTGGGTCCTGGACACCAGCTGGGAGAGTTGCTTGGCACAAATTTGGGCTGGCTCCATCCCTTATCAAACCATGTGGACATAGTCCAGGTACTTTAGAGATTATCTATTTTATAGCATATTTCCAAATGATAGTAGGACTATATTTCCACTCATTCTTCAGTAAATATAGATGGTTTCTCTGAGATCAACAATATAGGATTATGAGATTCAGAAAAATCTCCAAAATAACCTCGATAATAGACATTAAAGAAAACTCCTAAACCAAATCCATTTGGAAGAAAAAAGCTGGAGAGTTTTACATGCTTATTTGGATCAATTGATAAAGAGCACAGAAACCGAAGTGCCTTAGTGAAACTTGGACAAGATATTGTCCATCACAGACCTTCAACCTTTATAATTTTGAAGGGAGAAGATTTTTGCTTTTGGGAATAGAAAGAAGAAGCTTTTTGGAAGGTAATTAGAATGAACAGGCAGCTGTTTGGAATGACTGGTCAAATTCTAGTGCAGATGGATCTGTGGGTAGAGTGAAGATATGGTCATCAAAAGCCCTTGGTGCCCCAGAAGTCTATCACACTTTTCCAACTGTATCCAGAGGCATTCCCCCTGTGTAAGGAAGGCTGTCTGTAAGTTTTTGATTGTTTCAGTTGCCCTTTGTGAGGAATTACAAATTAATGACAATGAATTTAGATATTTAATATGACATTATAATCTTTCTAATTAGATTTAGGATTAGAAAGAACCAGGGGAAAGCATGTTTAGCACATGTTCTGTAGAAGACCAAAGAGAGGCTATGATGCCTCTTGCTATAATGTCATCAGTTCTGGGTGGTCCTAAAGTCACAGGGGATGGGATGTGCTGGGATGGACCTAGTCTTGGCAGTCCCAGTGTTCAGAGCAGCAGCTGTATCACAGATAATTTTGCTGACCTGGAGCCTTTAATTCCTTCTGAGGAATTAAAGCAGGAATAGTTGCAAAGCTGAGATGTTTGATCATTATAAAAAAATTTTGTTTTAAAGTATTCATACTACCAAAGAAGACTTTTAAATTTATCTAGACCAAAACTGAGAAAAGAAGAATGAAAGGAGACTGTGTTTCACTGCAGAAGAGAGTTTAAGAAGGCCTTCAAGAAGCAATGGAAGCAGTTAATGCAAATTCATGCTACAAGGGCAATGAAGTTGCAATTATTGGATCTCAAAGCAGGCATTGGTCTGCAGTGGTCTGCAATTCAGTCTATGTCCTACATTTCTTCCTAATCCCAATTCTGAGATTAGTTTTTTTCTGTGGTGTGGGGTCGGTGTTTCATAATGAGCAACAAAGCACGATCTCTAGAGTAAATCCTCACGTGGAGCTAGATCAAAGCTAGACAAAATCATGTGTGCCTGTCTGCCTGTATGAGAAAATGTATTTTTTAAAATCTAGGCACAGTATATGAGAGGTTTAGTGAAGGTGCTTTCTTCTCCAGAATTTGCTGGATGAGAGGAGGCACTGCCTGCCCAGCTCTGGTAGGCATGGCCTGGGTTCCTGACTGTGTTCTCTGATCTGTAGAACTTGCTCAGAGCTAGGTCAGGTTACCAGAATTACTGGCCATGGGCCACAGAGGACATTGTGTGGCACTTGTGGGGTGGAATCACTGGGGGCTGCCCATGAATTTGAAGAGCAAAGTGCCTGAGGGGGATGTGTATGACTGAGTCCTGTCCTGCTTTCACACCACTTGAATGAGGGTGCAGAACTTCTCCAGGAGACCCAGCCAGCAGTGGAGTACTCTGAAATTCATTGTTACGAGGTGGGACATGTACTGAGAAGTGGGAGATGTGAGGGTGCTGGCCACACCCTGGCTCTGACACTGATCTAGCTGCACAAAGGTAAGAAGACACCTGAACAGGCAGGCAGGCATCTATGGAGAGCTGTCCACCAAAAAAGGTGCACAGGGTCAAAATCTGTCAAACTATTTCTATGCTTCCCAGCCAGAGAGGGCTGCCTGTGGTACACAAAGGAGAGTTGTCCTTGTGCAGTGTTTGCACCCATCTGCTATGGAGGGCAGGGCTGTTACACAGGGTTGTTCGTGTGTGTGCTGTACTTTCTTGGCATCCCACTCTCCCTGCACCACTCTGTTTGGCAGCCCTGATCTGCTCGTACAATGCAGGAGCACACGGGTGGGGGAGGAGGGAAATGTGTCTGTGCAAGTACCAGGTAACACAGCACTATGAAGCAGCTGTGGTTGGGGGAGCAGTGCTGTTTAACCTGTGCAAATGAAATAGAGCTACAAGCGCCACCCAGTATGGGAAATATTGTAGCCACAAGCCTTTCCTCTGTTCATTCTGTACCTGTCTGAGCTATCTAAAATAATTCTACCCACCTCCAGAAATGAGACCCCTCTATACCCTGCTGGAGGGGACCATAAAGGCAGTGCTTCCCTCAAGATAATCAGTTGCAAGAGTTTTGAAGTGCTTAGCTCCTCTTTGCCTGCACCCAAAATGGTATAAATCTTTTTGCAAGTGAAGATGATTACTCGAGCAGTAAAGGATTAGCAGATGTGAGCATTGCATAGCTGGTTGTGCTAGTCACATTTTCCTAAATAGATACTCTGTTAGATACACACGAACCAGGGAGTGCTATGGAATGCAGCTCTTTTCAGATAGATTAATACATACATGCCTATGTGTGTTCCTTTCCCAGACTTGCTATAAGCTTTTTGCTAATCAGAGAATGTATTTATGTCTGAGTAAAGGATTTCTGCTTTCTGCATTACTGGTACCTTTAAAAGGGACAAAGTGTTTTCAGTAACTGTAATCACATTGTGTGATTAATATAAAGTTCTTGTCTTTATGAAGGGATCTCTGGGTGTTTCATGGATATTAAGCCTCCCAACAACCAGCTGAAGACAGGTACTGATACTATAGGAAGGGAAACTGAGGCATGAATTCATGGAGCTGATTTGATTATAATCACTTACTTCATAGCCCAATCCCCTAGATCTTTGTTGACCAGTGAAACTCTGGTCTTTCTCAGACCNATGCTAGAAGCAGAATCCATTTTTCAGAAGCCTTTTCTCTTTGGTGGATGAGTTCCCTGCTGGATCATGGAGCTAAACCAGTTTCCTCAGTGTTTACACAGCTTCTACAGCTGAAGCAAAAGTGGTGTGTTGGATGTGGAAGTGGTACTCTTCCTGCAGTACCCTCCATTGCCCTGGATGAGGAGGAGCATAAAACCCCACCCTGAGACTTGTTCTCCAGGCAGGCCTGGAATCCTGGCTCTGAGAACGATCCTGCGAGGGGTGGGGCTGCTGGGATTTGCTCTAGGTGACTCGGGGTTTGTGTATCAGGATTGCTCCTGGTAGGCTTGGAAGACCTGTCTTACTGCTTGACATTACCTCCTGACCATGTTAATTAGTACTTTCTCTTTGCTTTTGCAAAGCTAATGACTTGTTGGGGAATTCTAAGTGCTTTGTTGAAAGCAACTGAACACAGACAACCTTCTGGATGCTGGGAAAACTTTGCCAAATATAGGGAATCCACATAGCTCACGTACATCCCTCCCATGGCCCTCTGGAGAAAGCCAGTCTTTTGAAGTCTCCCTCTTGTGAAAGCAGCTGTTGGGCAGAACAGAAAGCAGCTGCAGCCCCTTATGAACTGGATTAAATTTTTTGCTGCTTGGAAAAATTCACCAAGGAAACAGAGAGNTCTTTTTGCTTTAAAATCCAGACTTGCCTTAACTATTCCTTCATCAGTAGCACCTATTTATGTCTGAGTAAAGGATTTCTGCTTTCTGCATTACTGGTACCTTTAAAAGGGACAAAGTGTTTTCAGTAACTGTAATCACATTGTGTGATTAATATAAAGTTCTTGTCTTTATGAAGTGATCTCTGGGTGTTTCATGGATATTAAGCCTCCCAACAACCAGCTGAAGACAGGTACTGATACTATAGGAAGGGAAACTGAGGCACGAATTCATGGAGCTGATTTGATTATAATCACTTACTTCATAGCCCAATCCCCTAGATCTTTGTTGACCAGTGAAACTCTGGTCTTTCTCAGACCATCTTTTAAATTTAGCACGATGCTAGAAGCAGAATCCATTTTTCAGAAGCCTTTTCTCTTTGGTGGATGAGTTCCCTGCTGGATCATGGAGCTAAACCAGTTTCCTCAGTGTTTACACAGCTTCTACAGCTGAAGCAAAAGTGGTGTGTTGGATGTGGAAGTGGTACTCTTCCTGCAGTACCCTCCATTGCCCTGGATGAGGAGGAGCATAAAACCCCACCCTGAGACTTGTTCTCCAGGCAGGCCTGGAATCCTGGCTCTGAGAACGATCCTGCGAGGGGTGGGGCTGCTGGGATTTGCTCTAGGTGACTCGGGGTTTGTGTATCAGGATTGCTCCTGGTAGGCTTGGAAGACCTGTCTTACTGCTTGACATTACCTCCTGACCATGTTAATTAGTGATCCTT
>VZTT01038075.1:48113-64781 GCA_013400855.1 Buphagus erythrorhynchus | reverse complement strand
AGGTTTGTGAAAATATTTTTGAAACCCCTTGCAAAGGTATGCTCAGGCTTTCACCTGCACAAAATTTAGTGGATTATATCTCCTGGATGGTCTGCTGACTTCTGGGAATATTCAGCTGGCAAGTGTGGCTCCTGGTTTCTAAAGCAGTGAGTCATGGTGGTCATTACTGCAGTGTACAGTCACCGTGCAATAATTCAAACCACCACTGTCATTATTATTGCCTCCAACAAACAACCTGATACCTCCTGCTACCCCGGGGCAGGTGTGTGAATGTAATCACTGTGCAATTAATTAGCCTGTGTTGCCAGTCAGTATGCAGCACACAGCTCCCTGCTTCCCAACTGAATACAATTTAGCAGAACCACTGCAAGATTTAAACATACTTTGCAGTAAGAACTCAGTAAAAGAAAAGAAAAGCAGGCAGCTCTAGGGACAGCTTTTCAGCTTCACATCACACCTAGCAAAATGAGCACCTGCCTCTATCAGCCAAAGGGTTTTGCAGGACTGTGGGACAGGAACAGAGTTTTATGTTATTTTTGAAAACTGAGGCTTTAGAAATCATCTGCTGCATGAATTCTGAGTGAGCAAACCAGAAAGGCCAGCTGCTCACCACGGTGGACCTGGAAATCCCTTCAACTGGCAGCACAGCAAGAACCAGGGAGCTGCCTGGGCTCCCTCCTCTCTGTGCAGCCACAGAGCTACTGCAGAGCCAGATTAAATTGCTGGATTAAGCATTCCCACAGCCCCATCCAAATCTTTGTGACAGCTGTGCCCAGGACAGAAGTCAAGCGTTGGTGCCATAACTGCGTCAACTGGTGTGTCATGGGTCACAGCATTACAGCAGAAAAAGGTCTGGGGGTCATTCACTCCCATTTCTCAGCCAGCACAGATTTGATTCAATAAAGTGTGTGCTACTGCTCCAAACCCGGCATTTTAAGAGATTTGGGCAGTGCAATCCTCCTCCTCTTCTTTTGGGAATTTATCCATCATCTCCTATAACTCACTGACAGGAAACGTCTCACCAAACACTCCCCTGATTCTGTGATCCTGTTAATGACTCTTCCTACCTCTCCTTTTGCCAAAGTCTCCCCTTTCACTCATCTATGCTTTCCTCCCTCTCTACAACGACAAGAGCCTGCTTAGTTCCTTCCAGGCTGGTCTGGCTTTTGAGAGGAGAATACCTCATCCCTGAGGGGCCAAAATATTGGACTCCCGCTCTGCCAAAAAAAAGCCCTTTTCCACTGCCCTAAATTTGCTGCACTGAAAGACTCCACACACTCAAATAATGAGATTTTCCATTAAGGCAAACGCTTCCAGGCTCTTACTTTTTCATCTTGTATGTCTGAGTTTGGAATGATTTTCAATTTTCTATCCATTCTCCAAAATTCAGACCCTACATGCAGCCACATGTACCGGAAGCTCAGTTCTGTTATTTTTCTTCACCAGTCTGTTCTTGTTGCCAAACCCCAGTTGGTGCTGTGAGCAGGGCTCTCAGATGTTGTGCCTGTGGGAGGGAGCAGAGGGATGGATTCCTGCACCTGTGGGGAACCCTTCAGGTTCCAGGGTCACTGTGTTCCTGATGCCTACCAGGTCCAAGCTGGTTTGTGTTACTCTCCTGACTTTGTTGATAACCCTCATTTCCCTCCAGGCAATGGGATTCAGATTTTGCTGGCCCTATCATACATAATTAATGGCTAACAACGTCCCACACTGCAGGAGCTATGGCTGTACGTGTCACCTTCTGGTGCCACAGTAGGACATTACCAGCATTGACCTCCTTTTGATTTAGGTTTCACACACCATTCAGATGTGATCAAGTTCGTGTCTATGTGACTAATTAGGGGAGTAATTTTTGCTGTTATGAAACATTTCATTATATGTCAACTTTCTTTCCCTTCAGTTCATTACTTCTTTCCTGCTACTGATTATGAATATTGCCATCCAACACATGTTTTCCTTTCACATGGTTACAAGGCTTTTTTTATTTTGTTGTTTCTTCTGTAAAAAACCCCCAAGAGATGACTCAGGGTAACTTCCAAAAGCTGTCTTCCACTGTTTTACACTATATATATCAAATGATATTGATTAAAATCACATGCTGTTACATCTGAAAGAAATTCCCTCACCTATGTGACAAGCTGGGCTTTTATCACAAGTAAAGATAGTTTCCTTATTTCAATTTTATTTTTTTCAAAAGCACAATTCTCTCATTCCTACTGTCTTGACTGTGATCTTAAAAAAAAGATTGATTAAAATCAAGATTCTATGAACTAATACCCTTAATCTACAACTGGAATTACAGAGGAACCTGTATTTTCTGGGAAAGCTGTCTGTGAAGGGTTGAAAAAGAAAAAAACTGCTAAAAATAAAATCTCTGTGTTGCTTTTGGGGTTTGAAAGGCCATTTTAACACAAACTGACTTTTGGGACAGACTTGCTGTGTTAGGTAAGGCCTAATTACTCTCTTTTAGTAATTTAAGACTGAGCTTATTTGAAATGTAGTACCTTAAGATCTGTATCTTTAAAAGGAAAAGGAAAAATATTTGAAGAAAGACCAAATAAAAAGTGAGAGTCCTATTTTCAGCTCTGACATCTAAGCAGAAAATTTGAGCAGCAAAGCACTTTTAATGTATGTTCTCTTACATTTTCTTTAAATGTAAAATCAATTAATCAAATGAATGACAAGCCTATATCCCCATGAGTCCATGGTCTTATCCAGTAAAGGTCTTGAGACCAGACTTTTCAGCACAAGTATTTCCACTGCCTGAAGAACTCAGCACACGTATAAATACTTTGTCAAATCAACACCATAGCTCGAAGCTGGTATTTAACACCAGTCTGCCATTAGACTGCAGGGACTCCTCTGCTGCATTGCTGCTTTTGAAGCCATGAAACATCTCTCACACTCTCCAGCTGGAGGTGGCATCCAGGGGACAGGTGTGCTCCATCCTCTGTGGCTCTGGCCTTCCCTTACCTGTGTCTGTGAGCACCTGTACTTTGGCAGCATCAATGGGTGAGCCAAAACCAACAGAGCTCAGCACAAAGCACCCTGCCAGCCTGCTGCCATACCAATGTGCCTGGGGTTTGATGCCCCTCAAGGACCATTCCTGATGTCTAAGTGCCCCTGTGTCTGCCTCTGTGTTTGCACCTACAACCCTCACTCCCTGCAGTTTTCCGTTTGCAGTTCTGCTTACCAGGGACTCCCTTGCTGTGTTTCAGCCCTGTCAGAGATCCCAGTGAAGAGGGGAAGGAGACACATCTCTGTCAGGCCATTGCTGTGCAAAACTGCCTCCAGCTTCCAGGGATCAGCATCCTTGACAAACTCATCAAGACATGTCCTGTCTGGCTTCAGCTGAACATGAGCCAGGAAAGGGCTGGGGCGATCCTTGGCAAGGAAACAGCAGGGGTAAGTCCAAAGTGATTTCAGTTCAGACAACCACATTTCCTGTCCTTGGTTAAGAGAACAGTGCTTTTTATTTATGTGGAAGCAAAAATATTTAGGAGACTGCTCTCTGTTTCCATTACTATTTGATGCTTTGCCTCTCTCAACAGCACAAACCAGATAATTGGCTTTGGGAAAACAAGGAATATTATCTCTGGTTTTATTTGCTTACCATGTAGATTCATGGAGGTGGCTTCTCATTCACCACCATACCCACAAGTATGGTGATTATCCTAATCTGGAGCAATGAAAAAAATCCATGAAGAAAAGGACCTTAGATTCAGGGAGCTGCTGAGTCATTTTTATTGCAACAATTGGTATCTGGTTTGTATAAACTGAGTATTAGAGAATTACACACTTGTGCAAAGTGCAGAGCTTGCTTAAGGAAAACAGCTCTGTGCCAAAGGGAGCTGCTCCCCTTTCTTGAGAGATCTGAGAAGTGAGGCATAGCAGGCTGTAGATGTCCCAGATGGATCCTTTGGGAGGGGCAGGTACAAGTGACCTGAGCTGATCAGGGCACACCTGCTCCGAGGACGTTTGGACCTGTCCCTTGCCTGAGTCAATCTATCCCAGGGCTAAATGCTGTCACAGCTGAGTGACACCATCCAGTGGGATTCACCTGAGCAGCCTGGGCTGTGCAGTGCATTGCACCCTGAACCAGATTTCTCAATTAGACTGAGCAAGTCATTCTCTTTGTTTTTCTGCTCTGTCTGTAAGTGGAGATGTGCGTGACTGTCTGTGATGTAGCCATGTATGGCCCCAAGCCTCCTCAGCCAGTACCCATTTCCCTGCAGGCAGGGAGTTCCCCACCTCTGAGTGGCTTTGGGAAAACGTCTTGCCCCAGTTCCTCCTGCTCACACTGTCCTTGAGCACAGCTTTCAGCTGCAGTCAGAAGCAGGCAGGAGAAGAGGTGATGCATCAGAGGTGTCCCATGGCAAGGGCAGAATCTCCAGTCCTCTATGAGCCCTCCTGAAACTGGGCAGCACCATTCCCACCTGTGTGAAAACAGCAGAGACTGATTTCAATACTGATCCTGAGCCAGGCTGTAGGGTTAAGGACAGCTCAGAAAACCCACTCCTACTCCTCTGAACAGCCATAGTCCAATTTTAGCCTTTGGCTCCATGGCAACGAGGCGTGCTGATCAGGAAAAAAGAAGTGATTCATTTCCAGGTTTCATTTCCCTGGTTGCTTAGATTAAATTTGAGATGCAGCAATACAAGATGGTGCTATCTGGTAGTCATGGTTAGAGGGACAACACTGCCATGTGGGTGGTAGGACCTAGGCAAGGGAGAGCCTCTCCCTGCAGATACTGCCTGCCTCCTACCTGCAGACACTTACTGCAACAGAAGGCAGAAATCAGCCTGTTTAGGGCATACACCTGGGCATTTATTTGATGGGGGACCTGAGCCCCTGGGGCTCCATTTCTTCTGAACTCAGTGGCCAAGATGACAGCACTGTGTGAGGTTGTGAAGCAGCCCCAAAGCTGTGTGTTCAGCATGGGTGCTTCAAAGTGACTGGAGATGCCCTTATGACTGGGACTCAGGCAGGTAAACGTCCTGGCTTCTAGACAAGCTTTTTAAAAATTCCTCTGCCCAAGAAATTTATGATTTTTCACTAGATTTCCATATATTACAGTTGATTAATGATTTTATTAACTCACACTTCTCCTTCTAATATGAATACCCAGGCTACCAAATAAGCTTGATTTTTTAATTCAGTTTTTAAAAATACCGTGACTCCCTTCTGCCTAAGCTTACTATCAAAGAACAGATGAAGGTGAACATTAGTTTGTCTTTGTATCTGCACCTTCAAAATACAAGCTAAAAATATCCCTGACAACGAGCTTTAAATAGAAACACACTTAGGATCTCACACAGTACAAAGAAGGGGCATTTTTCCTTTTTCTTGGAGGAGCAGCTCTGTGGGAAAGGACCTGTAGGGATGGTGGGCAGCGAGTTGGGCACAACCCCACTGAGGAGGGGCTGTGGGACCAGGGCTTGTTCAGCCAGAAGAAAACTTCAGGGGACCCCACAGCAGCCCCTGGTACCTGCAGGGGTCATGGGGAAGATGAAGCCAGGCTGTGCTCAGCTCTGCAGGGTGGGAGGACGAGAGGGAACGGCGTACATTGAAACCAGAGGGGCTCAGACTGGGTGCAGGGAAGCATTTGCCCCCTGTGAGGACTATAAGGGGTGGCACAGGTTGCCAAGAGAGGCTGTGCAGCCTTCATCCTTGGACATTCTCCAGACTTGTACAGAAAAATCCCTGAGAAACTTGGTCTGGCCTCATGGCTTCACCCAGGGGATTGGAGAAGGGTCCTCTCAGGATACCTGCCAGCCTGAATGATCTTCTGGTCCCAGAAAAAAGCTCTGCCATGGACACTGTGGCCACCAGAGCCTTTGGCCTTATGTTTCACTCATGAACACTCAAATCCTTACTGACTAAATGTACAAGTGAATCCCTTGCTTTAGACCTGGAATGGGACATTCTAGGGTGACGTATCTGGGATTTAGGGCACTGATGTGAAGACCATCACTTAATAAATTCTAAGTGCAGGTTTAAACTCCTTAGTTAGTGAAATAGTTTGCTTTAGGCATAAGTGGGACATCAGTGATGCATAGAAACTGTCCCTTTGCAGGTCTGAATTTCACTTAGATGAAATGTCCCCATCTCCATTATTTTTATTGTAAAAAGCTTAAGTGGAACAAAGCTAAAATATTAGCTATTTAAAGGCTATTTAAAAGTGGATTGTACTGATAAAATTCTACATTGCCAATGACCTAAAATAGTTTAGAAGCTCACATAATGTAGCTGAGCTCTTGATTCTTTTCTCCTTTTTCAGATATTCTTAGTTAGGAAAGAGGGTAATGTGAACAACATGGTCCTTGCAGTCCGCCTGCCAGTGCAGAACGAGGCTCCTGGTGTGCTGGAGTACAACATTAAAGAAGAAAAATCAAGTAAGGACTTTACATTTTCTGGTCTTGCTCTGGTTATTGTACTGAGTCCTCTTCTGATCACCAATATTTATGTAATCTCACTTGCACTGAACAGGTTCCTCTTGTGACCAGCAGCAGATCTTGCTTTTATGATGTAGTTCAGTTAATATTTCCCACAGCTGCTTTACCTCAGCTTCCCTGCAGTTCTGCACCTTCTGTTATCATTTACAGACTCACGATAGGGAAATAAAGCACCTCCAGATGAGGAGGCCAGTGCTTTGATCGAGTGAGGGGAGCTGCCTTTCACCAGCTGAAGTCCTGAGGAAAGTGGAAAGCAGTGGCAGACTAAGCCTTGTTAACTCACTGAATCTCTTGCTATTTAAGCCACTGAACTTGGGGATCACCAGTCATCTGACATCTGCTATGTTGCCTTTTCATGCACCTCATACAGTCACATGGAGCAACAAGTTACTCCTAAACTTTCTGTTTTCAAAGCCAACCAAGGGTGCAGATGACTGGTGGTATTTGTGCTATTCCCAGTTGGATAGCCAAGTCTGCCGTGAGCAAGTGAAAATTAACCCACCTTGCAGTCAGCCACGTCTAATGCAGCCTTCTGTGTAAATGGATGTGCAAGGCATGTGATTTCCACTTTCAAAGGAATATTTGGAGACACCCGAGTTTTCGGATAGTCGTAAAAACATGCACTCAAAAAAGTTCGTAAAAATAACTTCACACTATTTATTTATTTATCTGAACACATCTAAATCCTCTGCCACTGAGCTCTGTCCCAAAGTCAGCTCCCCAGAGAAACTGTTTTATTCTCTTGCGCTTCGTGTGCTTCTGCAGATCAGTGTTGCAACATTACTTTCCCTTTGTTCAAATGAACTTTTACAGTTGCTTAAATAGTTTTTCCTTCTCCTATATTTCTCCGCATACCTCTGCATGGTAAATAGACTTTAAAGGCAGAGGTACAGCTGAATCTCTCAAACTGTTCTAATCTCAAGGCCAGACGCCGTCTGTCACAGCACTGCTCCTGCACAGGCTGCAGCTCCCTGTCTGGCTGCTGCATCCCCCTGGGAAGCTTTCTCTCTCCTCTGCCTGCTCCTGGGAGCATCCAGCTGCAGAGATGTTCAGTGTTCAGTGCTCCCATGTGAGGGCAGGAACAGAAAACCTTTTGCCACAATTTCAGGTGTTCAATTTAGAATACAAGGGCAAGGGTTAGCTGCAGGGTAGGGAAACCTTTTCTTTATTTAGGTATTTGAAACTTGACCCAAGGCTTAGATTTTTCATGGCGGGGAAACAGCTTTTGATGATTCAAGGTTTCCTTTGGATAAAAGTTTAAAAATCAAATCATGCCATCCTAAAAAATGTCATTTATAGAAATGTTAACTTCTTGACTCATGTCCTATGCCATAAAATCTGATTTCTTTTAGGACAGGTAAAGTAAAATATAGTACAAAATGTCACTGAGATAGCCTTTCTAGAGAGACTTTGCTGCCATGCTTTTCCAGCTTGCTTGCTTTTTCTAATTTATCACTACCTTAATGCAAAGGATGTGCTGGGAGACAAACTTTCTGGTAGAAGTAAGAATTAAATCAGTTTCCACCACTTTCATACAAGTTCCAAAGTAACTGGAGGAGAGTAATTAAAATTCAGCTCTCATTCATAAAGCAGGAAAGGTGCCATCACATGCAACAATCCCAGAGGCTCATGCATTCCTGTGGTGGATATTCACATTATTTTTAGCTTGAGTTCTGTCAGTGTTGCATGTCAGTTGGTAGAAAGCCTCTCAGTTCTCCATCCTGCACTGTGTTGACCAGAACGCACTGGGTACAGAAGTGGTCACTCTTTTGCTTCTTTTCTCATTTAGGGTAAGTAGCCTGGATTTTAAATTTCAAAGAAATTGAATGATTTTTTGTTAATAAAGTCAAAGGGCTGTACTTAGTACAAGGGGAGATGGTAAATTTTCTGTGTCACAGAGTAATCTAATACCTTAGATAATTAACTAGTTCTTTAGCTTTTTAACTGCATTACTACACTGTCTTCTAAACTTTTTTCAGAAATAAAATTAAAAGATGTCAAAATGCTTTAAAAGAATTTAGAACCTGAGCTTCCTTGACATACCTGGTAACCTGGTATGTCTGGATTGCCTCAGATTAGTGATGTGCCCTTCACTCATCCCTGGTATTCTGTCAGTGTCAGGGTAGGAGACCTCTGAGCACCCCCAGAGATACTCTCTTGCTGTGGAATGCAAGTTGGAAGTTTGGTGTTACACTCCTGAAAATATGTAAAACACCCCAGCTGAATAGCCTGAGGGCCACTGTGGACTGGCAGGATTCTTCCAAACATCTATTCTTTAATTTCAGAGAATCTCTCTTTCCTTTCTGAGTTGACACATAAGCAATGATCTGTGTGATGTGCTCCAGGGAGAGCTGTTTGTCCCTTTCTGAGAGCTGGCTCCTCCTAAAGCATTTGGAGAAGCAGGAACAAATTCTTGTTGCCTCAGTTCAACTCGTTAGACTCCACACAATTAATGCATGCAGGTGTAAACTGAAATCTGAATTTGCCTTGACATATGGAGTTCTGATTTTATGGAGAGCCTTCCTTCAGTTAAAATTCAGGTTGCAACCTAGCAGAATTCAAGTTGCAACCAGCTTACTATTTTGAATAACCTTGCCATCTGCTTATTGTCCTTGGCTGTTTGTAGAGTCATCCTCATTCCACCCTACTTTTCAGTCAGGGTATCATGATGATGGTACAGAGGTTGTTGCCCAGCCCCTGTGTCCCACATAGAGATGGCCATTCAATCAAGTACAAAAACAACCTTCAGAATCTTCTTAGCATTGCACTGCCAAATAAGAGTGGTTCATTGTTTTACTGTTTCTTTTCCCCATATAAACTTTGTTGATATTTTGTGAAATATTTAGGGAAGTACAGTTTTCTGATGGGAAGACTGTATTTAATTGTGTTTTCTCTTTTTAAATGGAAATCCCCAAAGAACCCACTAGGTCAGAGAATGAAGAAACGAAACCGCTTTCCTTTTTATTTTTTTTTTTTTTTTAATTTACTTGGTATATTTTCACCTCTTCTGTGGAGTAGCCCTTAGAGAGATCAGGAGAATGGACATTAAAAATTTTCTTCTGGTTCTTTTTGGTTGTAATTTTTCCAGAGACAGGGCAGCTAAATCCCAGTGGTATCAGTAGCTACAGAAGAGACCCAACAGTGATACCAGGTACCATATGGTTCATCAGAAAGCTGAGAGACCTGGCAAGTTTCAAAGCCTTGGATCTCTGTGGTTTTGCACTTGGCATGAAGGATCCCTTACTTCTTACTCAAAGCAGTGGAAATCTCCCAGACCTAAAGCTTGTTAGAAGATTTCTACCATTTAGAGATGCAGTGTTGGCAGCTACCTCTCAATCTTTGCCAAAATCTTGACTACTTTGTGCACTTTCTGTTCTGAGAGCTGCCCCTTATGTCTGCTCCATTCTGAGATGGAGCCCTAGCCTCACAAACTGAGCACCCCTTCCTCAGCTGACTCCTGCCCTTGGCTCTTCTCAGCAAACTGGCAGCAACCTCAGGCCCTAATTCCCCCAACTTTTCATGTATGTGCCTTCAGAAGTCATCCTGCTGACCTCAGCTCCATTGCAGCAGTATTAAAAAGGGGAGAATCAGATTTTTAAAGTACGTGTGCATTTCTGAAGTAGTGTATACTGGGAGCTTGGATGAAGCATCTGAGTACCATAAACCATGTAGTGCAGATAGAGACAGCAGCTTTTACTTTCACAGAGTCATGAAGACACCTGCCACGGGGATAAAGTCCTTTAATAGAGGAATGCTCTATCACCATAAACTGAGGTTAATAGTTTCTTTTTTCCTGGGAAATGTTGTGAATAATATCTGAAAATAATCAAATTTCACAAAACACATGAGTTGATCACATACTTCTTAGGAATCTTTTACATATGCTTTGGTGTAGGATGTGTAGTAATTGTTTTCCAAGCTCGAGAAAAAAGGATGTGATTCCTTTCCAAGTAAGCAAAATGGCACTAAACAGAAGTATCTGCAGTTTCATAGAATAAGGAACATATTGTTCATATTACTCGATTTTTTAAAAATAGAAATAGCAGTGAAATTTATTTTCTAAGTCCATCTTGAGCTCTTCAGGTTCATGTCATAAGGGCTTTGAGGCTGGCCTGATCCTGCCATAGCTGCCCATCTCCTGTAATCGTGCTCCTGCCTCCCCCATTGCTGCAGCTGGCTTAGCTCACTTGCAGGTGTATTTTTGGAGGCAGACCACATGAGCCCATGTTGTGGAGTTGCTGTCCTCGTTCCTTATTTAAGCTGTACCTGGGGGGGCACTCTGCCACCAGACTCAACTGTTCAGAAGCATCTTTTACAGCACATGGGGCCAAGGCTGGGTTGAGCCCCCCAAAATCAATGAGTGCACTGCTGAAGGAGGGGTTGGTAGTGAAGTCTTGGCTTTAGTGTGGCTATTTCATTTATTAGACGAAAATTGTGTGACTTAAAGTTCCCTGTGCTCTGACCCTCCAAGCTTCTTTGCAGACCAACTCTGAATGAGCTGGAATGTAACAGTGGTCTTGAAATAACCTTAGCAAAATCAAATAGGAAAACCAAAATAAATTATCTCCAAGTAATACAAAAATGTCCAGAACATGATTAATACCTCCTTTGAAGGATGAGATACGGTGCTATTGGACACGGTAGCTTATACTCAATTTCTGGTTTATGGACAGCAGCTGTACTCCAGGCTGTGTGGTATGAGCTTGTGGTAAGGACCTACAATATACCTTGACAGAAAAAGTGCAGGCAATTACTGCACTCCAAAGCAGTTTAAGAGCGATCACTGAGTGTTGCTGCAAAATTGCAAGTCTGGTAGAAAAAAGGATGTTGATAAAGAAATCCAATGTCTGCCCTGGTCACCTTATTTGATCTTTTCTTAAAGTCAGACTGAGCTCAGGAAGTGCAGACTGGAGTTTGATATGAAATGCTTGAGACAGGAAGGATTTAGGAAAGGATTACAACTCAAGTAAAATACACAGTAACAGTTTAACCTGTCTGGTTAATTCTCCAACTTTTACCTGCTTGCCATGAAAGTTCGTGAGGATCTGACCACTTTGTCCATCCATCAGTGAATATCTGCCAGCAAACTCTATCAGGACAGAAGGAAGAGTTACACCAGATATAGAGGCAGCAGGAAGGCAGGCCTTGCTGGGGAGGCCAAACAGAAATTTAGATGAGCAAAGGTGTTCCTTTCCATGTTGGATGTTAGGAAATGTGAAATCAACAGGAAAAGATTACTGAAGGGCTAAGATTGTACAATATACTTCCTTGCATTAATGATCCCAAATAGGTGCAGTCTAAAGATGTGAAAGCAAGCTCAATTCTCAAAGTGGCCTTTGACAATCATTACAAAGTCACTCCAGTCACTTCAACACTGCCATTCCTCCTTGCCAAGCACATATGGGAAAAAAAACTCACTGTTTTTTATTATAGACTAATGCCATTTGCACAGATAAAAAGGACATGTGCAGTCATTCTGACTGTCCTGTAACAGTAACAGATGGAAATTGAACAACAGTAATCAGGCAGCAGCATGTTTATAGAGGGGCATTAGAGCAAGAGGGGGATGGACTTTGCTCATCTTTGCAGGCTTAGCTCCAAACAAAGCTGCTGAAAGTCCTGGTCTTTACATCCCAGCCAGCCTGAGGTGAGGGCTGTGGGCATGGCTGGCATGATGGCAGAGCTCAGATATGAAGGAGACAAATTCCTGTGTGTGTGCCTGCATGGGCCAGTGCATCCCAGTGCTGTGTGAGGACACTCACAGGGCAGGGAAGAGGAGGCAGATTGAGTAGGAACAGCTCACTAGATGCTCTCTGTTGGCTCAAGCACCTCCAGATGCTGACAATAGACTTGTCTATTGCACTCCTCTGGCAGCCCAGCTAACATGGCCAAATATAGTCATTTATGGCAGATTTCCCTGTTTAATTTTGTTAATGTTTATTTTAATACATAATGCTGAGGCTGGATTAACAAACTCAGAGACTAAAGTACTTGCTGCTAACATGTCACAGTATGGTCAGGTGGCATTTTCCCACGTGAACTACATTGTAGCTCTGCACAAATGAGGCCATGGGAAAAAATAGGAGGATAGCTCAGTTACTGCAACCTACTCACAATTTAACTCCTTTACTGTGAGTGGCCAGTTGTGCAGATGAACTTTGTGATATGAATATTTTTGTGGAAGTGCTGACAGCTCTTGCAATAGCTTCCTCAGTTTTGCAAGTCTTTTTGCTAACACTCTGTCTCTTCTAATCAGCAAATAGAGTGAAGATAGACAAAATTTTTTTTTTCCCAGAAAGAAAAATAACCATCACAAATGCAGAGAAAAACCTTACAATTTTGGTAATACTCAGAAAACAGAAGATACAGGGAAACAACCTATAAGAAGACAATCTGCCATTTAAAAAATTAATTTTAATCGCATTTATTTTGGATCCCTTCTGAACTAGAATGAAGATGGAAGAGGTAGAAATCTGCAGTACAGACTGAGGTCAGAAAGATGGGATCCTTCACTTCATAGTGAAAGGGAATAAACTGGCGCATGTGCTGGTATATCTGACCCTGACTTCTAAGATGAAGACACTTGTTTGGGTAGCACTTGCAGATTTTAGTGGGAGATTTTAAAGGTTGGGCTGGATGAAGCCTTGAGTGACTTGGTTTGTTCTCATGCATGGCCCTGTTTTTAGCAGGATTTTGGGTTAGAGATCTCCTGCTTTCCCTGGCAGCCTGAGGGATCCCATAAGTGATACTGAGTCAGGCTGTGGGCAAGCTCAGGGCAGACAGCAGTTCTCAGAAGGGATGTCTCAGCAGAGCAGCAAAAGCACTTCCCACTCTCTAAGGTCCAGGTTCTTGAAGAAATACTGCTAAGATTCACAGGGGGATAGTGGTGAAAAAATAAGTAAAACAAGTATTTGCTGTACTATTGTGTCACCTGTGATCTCCCCAAAACCCGTAACCTTCCTTTCTTCAGCTTCTTCTCTCTTTGTGTATAGGGAAAGATAGAATGTGCTCAGTTTATTTAATCAGTGCAGATTTGCAGTCAACTCCTATCAAGTACTTGAACATACTTGAAAAGGCCCAGTAATGCCCCATAGAGGTAATCATATGCCCCTGGGCACGTTGGAGAGCTGAGCTCCCTGCAGGCTGAAATAGACTTCATCATGTGCCATTAATACTACTGCAATGCTCCTGGACTGTTGTTGCACAGATATTAAAGGGAATTTTCAGTTGGCATGGGACAATCCAAGGAGTAAACGTACATTCCACCCTTCCCAAGTTGAACATCTCAAAACAATCTCTGGCTCCTCATACTGCAGGCAGAAGGGCCCATTAGAAACTATCTTTGGTTACTTCTGTTATCACTGTAATTGTACCATAGTTCTTTTTTAAATGGTCACTTTAAACAAAAGAGTTGGCCTCCTTCAGTGGGAACCCTGCAGCATCCAATACCAGAAAGAAGAATTCTTAATTCTGTACACTAAGGCATGAAAGCAGGGTAGGACTATTTTTAGCTTTGATTTCTACTGAATAGATGAGAGGCTGAACCTGACATTACAGAATGAAAAGATCAAGGTGGTGCTTTTTTTGGTTTTTGGGATGTGTGTGGGGGGTTTTTTTTGATAACCCATTCTGGCATTCAGAGATAAAGCAAAGAGAGGACTGACTTGGCAGCCACCTCATGAACTGCCCTGGAGACTTGTCTATCAGTCAGGAAGATCATTAAGCATCTTCAAGTTCACTACAGAATATGACTTTACTGAATATATATTTATGTGTATAAGGAAAAAGTATCAGTTGTCCCAGCAATCAGTAGTGAAGGTACTGCAGCCCCATGAGTACAAGTAAAGTAGGTGGAAAAGGGCATGGGCCCTCTCCTGAGGAGAAAGAGTCAGGTTTTATGTGAGTTCAGGCTGTAACTTTGTGCTGACACTGCTGCCACAAAAGGGCTCTTGCCATTCCTCATCTGTCAGCAGCACGTGTCCCTGCCCTCCAGCCCCTCTGGTCCCTGCCTTTCTCTGCCTCATGCAGGTTATGGCTGGGAAGGAGGGAGCAATGTGGATGTGTGGGTGTGACAGCAGGACTGTGTGGTGGGGCAATGCTCCCTTAGAGGTGATACCATATGCTGGGTTATGTGGAATAAAGTCAGGAATGGAGAAAAAGGTGGTAAAGGGCTGAGGGGGTACGGGTGACTTTGGGAAGGATTGGTGGCAGACTGGAGAGAGAGGTCTGAGAACAAGTTGGAAAGGGGCAGCAGGTGACCAAGGATGGAGTCATATCCTGTAGGGCTGAATAATTGTATGAGCCTCCAATGTGCTCTAGGCTGGCCATCAGAACTGCTTTATGGTGCCAGGAGAGGAGGCTGCAGGCAGGGCAAAAGCACTGTGGGGATGGGTGGGAAGTTGGTGCAAAACTGTGCCCAAATTGCCCCATAGCATCCAATCTTCCGGAGGCAGAGCATTGCTGGCAGCAGGATGAGGAGCTGACCTTTTCCTTCCCTGCCAAGATGAATTCAGCTGACTTTTGCAAAGGAAGGCACTGATTTTCCAGGCTGAGGGCTAAAGCACAGGTTGCTGAAAGGGCTCAGCCAGCTGTGCATCACCAGCCCATCCTGGCCAGTACTGTATTTACTGGGCTGCAGAGACACCTTTTGCTTGCTGAGCTCTTGACAGAGTCCAGCACTGAGGTATCAACGCAGCTATTCAGACTGCTTTTGTATGCTTTTTGTACAGCCTCACAGGCAGCTCAGCTGCTGTACTCTGTGGAGAGTCAAGTTTTCCAATTTACTTAAGAGGAATGTTTTCCTTTATTGTTGCATGATGGAGCGTGTGATTGAGGCAAAGCGAGAATCTCTTGTCAGCTCTGGGCCTGACAAGCCTGAAAAAAGAAGAAATGTACTGGAAAAAATAACAAGTTATCAACACCCTTGGGACAGATCCCTCTTCCCTTCTTTCCCCAAAACTGGCTGATTCCATCTCAATTAAGCAAATCATACATTGCAGCAGCAAAACCTGTCCAAGACTACTTTTTTTTGAGGATTAGCAAATTGATGAATAAAAGTTTGTGCATTTTTAGCAGGGGAAACTGGAAAAGCTGAATATGTAGTTAACATTTTAAGGAGTGTAATTGCATTTGAGGAGGCCTCTGGGCACACAACTTATCTCCTATTTTCCTTGGAGTAAAGGACTCTATTCAGGGGGGCAGACACCTTGCCATTAAGGAGAGTAGACTGATGAATGTTGTCACTTAACATTGAGGTTCCTCTTGCTGCTTATAATATGTAGAGCTACCCTAGTTATCTTCAGATTAGCCTCTCTCAGACACAGATAACAATCTGCCTGCATCACCCCGGGCTCTGCATAGGCTTATTTCCCCTGTTTATGCACGTTTCTCATTAGCAAGAAAAGTCTGCCATCACCTACTCAGCTTCTTGGCATGAAAAACCTCCCACTGAGCAAGTCAGCTCCACAGCATGGGATAACTGGGCAGCTCTGCCCCAGCCCTGACCTTCAGCTCTGGGAGTGCTGTTTTGCTGCTGTTCTCTGCTGGATCTCATCTGCCTCCACAGGCAGTACCAGACCAAAGGCCACCTCTGTGTGGGCTGTAATAAATAAGGACATAAGAGACATTATCTTTGTCTAGTCTGCTGTCTGTGGCTTGATTTGAGATAAGACACTGAATGATTTCTAGTCCCCTAAGGATGTCTAACCTAGACATCTTCCCAAGATCAGTCTGTCTTCCAAGGATGAGTTCTCCATTATCCACATCACTGTTAACCCTGAAAAGTGAGTTATAGTCAAGGAGTTCCCCTTCAGGAGACTACTCTGAACCAGGAGCCCAGAATTTTGGTTTGGCAAGAACAGTGACCACGGGCCTGGGGGTATTTTAAAACATGGTATGAGGACACATTTTATAACCTGTTGTGCAAGTCCATCATTTCTCTCCTAAATGCAGACGTGCACAAGGAAAGCAGAAAGTCTCACCAAGTCCTTCTCATTTGAGCTGAGTCCCACATCACTTTGACACACTGCTTATTTTAAAACATAAAACACTTGTGCAGCTGCTTTTTCAAGATTGAATAGTGCCAGGTTTCTCTGTGGTTTACAAGTTGTTTTGGAAACATTCTGATTGCTTATCGCGGGTAGCTTTATTTTTTTTTTTAACTCTCATACTGAAGAGTTACCTCCCCTCTCTCCATACAAATACTTTCATTTTT
>VZTT01038075.1:1788-48042 GCA_013400855.1 Buphagus erythrorhynchus | reverse complement strand
CCATGGGGTCTTGTTAGCTTTGTTAATCCTTACTTTGGCTTTTTTTTTTCCTTATTTTTTACTCCCAAGAGGCATAATGCAAAATCTGTGTGTAATCAGAGCTAAAGACTATGCATGCTGTTCTAGGATAATATTGTCTTACCGTGCTCTGCTCAGTACCTTGAACACAACCCAAAAAGCTTACTGGCTTTAAAGCAGCTACTCTAAATCAGTACCCATAATACAAGTGCCCTTGTCTCAGTGGCTAAACTGAAACAAATTATTGTTTTTTATCCTTGGACAGTGCTATCTAAATATCTTATAGAGCTTAATAAACAAGAGTTTAGATTTGTAAATGAGGTAAATAATATACTGTTTGAAGTGAAATGAAGAAATTAAGAACCTTACTCTTTGACCTTTGAGTAGGACCCTCAAAGTCAGTGACAGTGCAATCTATCCCACTCAGAAGGAAACAAAAGAGCTTCTTTCACCAGGTTGGAAACTAGGTGGGATTGCAGCTCTAGGAAGCAGAAGTGTATTTTTTTCCCTTTTTTTGTGGGTTATTTATCCCTTTTTAAAGTGGGTTATTCCCTTTCATCACTCACTCTTGGAAATTGTCTTGTTTGTAAAAGCTTTTCTTCCTGGAAGTGTCTCCTGCAGAATGTGGTTCTGAATACTGGATGGCTTCCCTTAAAACACTCAGCAAAATTCCTTTTTCTGTATGATTAACCTCAGCACTATGGTACTTCACAATGTATCTCAGAGCCAGAGAAATAAACTTTTCTCCAAAGTAAATGGAGAAAAATGTTTTTTAATAAAATACACCTGTATAATAGCATACATTTTTCACATAAAGATTGTTATCCATATGACCTGGAGACTGTTGCTAAGAACTAAATCCCTAGAATTTCAAATCATAGCACTGTTTCCTGTTACATGAGGCACAGGGGAGATCCTTTATATATCTGAATGCTTCGTTTGCATCAAAAAGTTTTACCAAAGAAATTTGCCTTTTGAGAGTAACTTAAAAGTATCTATGTCCAGTTTGTCTTGTCAGCCATGGGCCTCAGCCCTGACAGTTTTAATGGGCAGCTGGGCAGCATAAATCTTGTACTGCCATTGTAATGTATGAGTGGATGCTGAATGATCTGCAAAAATGTGACTTCTCCAGCAATGATCCCAACTCTAGTTCAGCTGCTTAGTGCAGGGTCCATATTGATTGAATATGTTATCTTACTCCTCTGGATGTTCCCTTCAGTCCTCAGTATTTCAGAAAGGCCATGTTTCCTCCCTTATTCCTGCAAAACAGACCCTGTGGGGCTGCATCTAAAACTTCAGCTATATCTCATATTGACATCTGGTCCTGAGAATTCCCCTGGGAAGAAGTCCTGGATCTCTTCTGGCTGAAGAAATGCTGGAATTTCCACAGACTTTAAGGTGTTTATTCCATACCTGGAAAGCAGATATGGGGTTGAGGACCTAAAAAGTAAGGCAAGGGTTTTGAAACTGAACAGCCACTCTCCAGCGTGTGCTCTGCTCTTAATCCCTAAAATAGCTGGCGGTGCTATCCACATGGACACCTTTAAGGAAAGCACTGAGGAGCTGTGACACTTTTCTTTTAGTTGAGTTGGCTGTGCTTGAAGTACCTGTGAGAGGCACTTTCTCATCCCCTGCTGAAACACTGATCACAGTGAGGAGGAAACAGAGCAGCAAAATGCCTGTAACACGTTCCTGCTTGAGCATCCTGCAGCAGAGACAACCAGACCAGGCAGCACTGGGATTTTAAGCTGAATTAAAGGCATTAAATCTCAGTGGACACCAAGATGCTGCCCATCTGCTTGGGTGAATGTGGGTGAGCAAAGTTCAGTGGAGCAGTCAAGAACCTTGTGGCTGTTAGGGGTGAGGACAGCTCCTTATCTTGGCAGCAGAACATGCACACAGGATAGAGGGGAACTTGCATGTCTACCAAGTGTCCCTTCTACTCAGCTCCAGCCTGAGTACAAAAGCCTGTGATTTGCGTCTTCTTTAATGACACTTTGTTCAGCACAACAGAATTATATTTAGTGAAGAACATAGTTTAAAAATAGATTTCTCTTATACTCTACAACCAAGCTCATTAACACTTTATCACTTTCATAATTCATTAGTTCCAATTTCCCAGGAGCTGCCATGAGCAGTGATTTTTTTTCATCATGGCCAGAAAGATTAAACTCTGTAGGAAGCCGTAAAATTGAAATCTTTTGAAAAAGCATGAGCTGGATGCACAACAGGAGACTCAGGCAGAAATTCAAACCAGGGAAGTTTCAGCCCTTCCCTGATGAGGGAAAAAAGCCAGAAAAACTGGCAGTTAAATAAAGAACACTAGGAAAGACAAGAAAGACAAAACAGACATAGGTTGAATAGGACAGTCTAGAATTGTGCAACCAAAACCGAAACCACAGCTTCAACATCATGTGGAAGAAGCAAAGGCATCAGATTACTGAATAAATAAAAACGCCTTGAGAAAACAGATAAACAGTGGCAGTTTATCTGTTTTACAGAAACACAGCACTAGAAGACCATACAGTACTGTCCACAAGGTCATCAAGAAATAACATGAGAAACAATGCTAAAGACAGATACCAGAAACTTCCAAACAGATATGTTGCAGAAAAGTACCATAAGCACACCAAGGACTTCTACCAATGAAGTCTAAATTTCCCTTCTTTAGCAACATCCAGCTGAAGTTCTTTCTCCTAAAATCGCCACGAGGCAATTGCATGAATAAGGGTCAGAACTGGGGAACTGGAACAATAACCTGAAGGAATTACATCACATTCACACATTTCTGCAAAGCACAGGAGGTAGGACAAGCACAGTGTATCGTGACAGACACAACAGCCTCAGCACTGGGGCTATAGCAGCCACTGTAACACTCCATTAAAATACCCAGGTCTCATTCCCCAGTGACAGGAAACTGCTAACCTGCAACAGCTTGAACTGTCAGTGTCTGGGAGCAGGAATTTTGGAAGCCTCTGCCTTGGAGTGATCCCATCCTCATAGCAAGGTTTACTCACTGAGGGTAGCAGAACAGCAGCAAAGCTGCCCTGTGCTGCTCACTGCAAAGGTCGTGGCAACTGTGGTATCAAACTAGAGACTTATATCAAAGGAGAAAAGCACCTCTTGTTAGGAGACTATAGATTTGTAACCTGAAAATAGAAACAGAAAACTGGAATCACACCCATAATGATAAATCTCAGTGTCCCAGACCTGGAAGAATGAGAGCATCTAAGCACATCCAGGCAGGACTTCTGAGAATGGTTGTGTTCTCAGTAGTCCTCTGTCAACATAACTGCTGCAGATTAAGGAATTTGTGTCTTTGAATTCAGATGTGTCTGAAGGACTACATAGATATCAGAAACAAATGAAAAACCAAGTGGATAGCACTAACAGTGCCACTAGAGAAGAAGAAGCTGAAGTAATTGAGTCCCATGAGCCTGTGTAAGCAATAAGATGGAAATTGGCTTGGTTTGTCCATGTGACCAGAACAATGGAACTAGCAAACACAATTCTGTGGGGAAAAATCAGAGAGGAAAGGAAGGCTGAGGGACAGTGTGACTCAAAGACATCTGCATCTGGATGGAGAAATGATGGGGAGATTCAAAGAGTAAAGGGAACTTGAATATAGATTCCAGTCAGTGCCTAAAGAAGATACTCTTCAGAGCATGCTGGTGTTTGAAAAGGGAAGATGAGACATTCATATAGATAACAGTTCATAACTGGCCATGTTCTGTTCATTTACTACGTTGCCAAAGGACACAAAAACAGAGTATAGTCACCAATGAACCACTGATTCACATTGCTAATGCTTCTGTCACCCATAGAAAACATCAATTAATTCTTATCTCTTTGTTTCAGACTACTCAAAATTGCACACTGATCTACACATTTCCCCTTTTATTTCCTGAAGGTGACATTTTTCAATGGGCTTCTAAATATCAGGTAAAACTCAATATGCTGTGGCAATATGTTTGG
The DNA here is from genome assembly GCA_013400855.1 of Buphagus erythrorhynchus. Lineage (NCBI taxonomy): Eukaryota > Metazoa > Chordata > Aves > Passeriformes > Sturnidae > Buphagus > Buphagus erythrorhynchus. The sequence continues at coordinate 44,049 of VZTT01038075.1, read as the reverse complement.
CTCACAGAACCCAGCCTATTTTTTTCTCTTGCTTTTGATGATATTCTTGACATTCTGGCACTGTTATGGCAAGATGTAGATATTTCCTTGCTCTTCAGGTGCCCTGGATCTAATTTTACAAGCCCAAGAAAGGTGATTTTTTTCTTTGCACTTTTCATCAAGATTACAGCAGTCTGGCAGATGTCTCCTTGCAGATTCTGCAAAAGTCATGAGCTCCTATAAATGGCAGCATCACGATCCCTCCCTAAGCAGCAGTTCTCATGTCAGTGAAATGTCCCCAGCTACCCACAACACACCCACAGCCAGAGAAAATCACCTCTTCCTGACTGTCTTCTCAGAGCAGGGAGCCTTGAAGGCAGCAATGGCTCTGGGGAAGAGAAATATTGTCCCAGTCACAGAGCCCTTTTAGCTGTACAAAATTGCTATTTTCTGTGCCATTCCAAGAATTAAAAACATGCAGCAGGATGCACATAATGGTCTCCACAGGTGAATGACAACCATTCCTACAAGAGAAGTTCCTGTATTGAACCCATAATCTGCCATCCAAAAGAAAAGCACTACTTATCAGTGATGTCTGCTGGTGTCAGCAGGAGTCTAGAAAAACACAGGTTAAGAGAAAAGTATTAAATTTTCTCCCAAGGAAGATGTTCCCCATGGGAGTTTGCAAGGCTTATCCCACGAGTGCTGAGCTGGGAGCAGATCCAAGTAGCCATGGCAACCCTGTGCAGGCTGCTTGACACGGCCACTGTTCAGAATAAATTTTGGGCTGATAGTGGTCCTGATGGTGTTAGAACCTCGAGTAATGACACATCTAAAGTACTATTCTTACTATTCTTCCATCTGTTCTTACTTGTTTGCAGGCTGCCCAAAAATGTCCCAGGAGAGCTGTGGGTCTCTGTATGATGAATTCCAGCCTGCTGAGAAATATGCTTGGTTTTGTTACCTTCTGTGACCTCCCAGAGCAGGGACAGTCCTATTTATATATACCACCTGCTGAAAACTTCTGTCCTTGAGCTTCAGCAGCTTTTTGTACCTAGTCTTCTCTAGCTGTATAATTCCTGGTGATTTGTGGTGCTTTATGAAATTTAACTATATATGTGAGGAGAAGTAGCTATGTGGTGGCAAGGCACTTATATGTGGAAACTCCTTACACAGAGGCACTCAGACTAATAATTCTTTTGTCTAACATTCAAGCTCCCAAGTGGCAGAGCTTCCTGGCACAGAAACAATCAATAGTCCCAATCCAAGCAATTTGCTCATATATGTGAGCATGTACAGGTGCAGCCTGGTCTCTTTTGGATACCTGCAACTCAGAATGCCAAAATGAACATGAGGTTCTTGACAGAAAAAAATTCGTTTAAAACTATCATCATTTAATAGCTGGAAGTTCGAGAGAATTCAGACTCTTGGGTTTTGGTTCATTCTCCAGAACAGGACTGGGTTTTGTCTTTACTTTTGTCTCCTGTGTCAGAATTGCAAAGCAGATGGGTTTCAAACTACAGAAATTGTTCATGGTAGATGTTTTGATAATCCCTGACTGAAATATGATTCTTATTATGGAAAAAGAAAAAACTCCGCAAACATGATTTTTCCAGTTGTGAGAGAAAAGTGAGGGAAAGGGATTGTTTTGCTTGAAGTATGTTTTAAATTCCACATTGCAGTCTGGTATGGTTGCATACATTGAGGTTAAACTGTTCATGCTGATTGAACATAAGCTGATGCTAGGAAGGACTGTTGAGAATTACATGGCCTTTGTCTCTATAAAAAATTCCTACACTGGAGTATTTAGCCCAAAATAGCAACCTGCTGGGCATGGGCTAGAACAAAGGGAGAAGTAAAAGGAGGAAATGCCTGGTTTGGGGAATGAGATATAAACCTGAAGAAGAAACAATCTTGAGCATTTCCTTGCAGGGGGATTGTCTGCTGGCTGGAAAACAAGAGCCAGGGCACAGAGGAGAGGGAGAGGAGAGCCAGGGGGATGTCTGCTTCCTGCAGGTGCTGGAGGCCTTTCTTTGCAGGAGACCAACCACCAGGCAGGCAGGGCAGGGGGCTGGAGACAGCTCACAGGGCTGTGAATCACGGCTGACTGAGGAGGCTGAATCACAATAGCTGAGCTTTGTGTCCACAGCTCTGACCTGTGGGCTGGAACAGTATGAAGGAAGATGCACAGCATCTGTGGGCAGTGCCATGGGGGTGGGAGCCAGTGCTGCTCCCCAGAGACTCCTGGCATGCTCCTGTGGCAGCTCTGGAGTGCAGCTTTGGGATGGTTCTTTGCCACCAGTAAGTGGGCATTTCTGAGAATCCACTGCAGATTTCCTTCCCCTTGTCAATGTCTGTTGTGGGGGTGTGATGTGCACAAACAGGCATAGAGTTTGTGAGACTATAAGGCTGGAGCAAAGATGGACACATCTCTCCTGCAGATCCAGGTCTTTCTCTCTGCCTTGGGTTATTGGTCAGTGAAACATTCTCCACCAGCCAGTGAATTTTTTTCTGGCTTAAAAGCCAAAAGCTCTATAGCAACACATGAGATTTGGGCTACACAATGCCCAAATGCATGTCATTATAAACATCATCTTAAAGAACTCTGCAATATCGTGGGTTGTAGTCTGCCACTTAAAGGAGAGTTCAGTCACTGAATAGCACCACGGGAGGGAGAAGACAGAAGAGATACAAATAGGCTGTGCTCACACTGTCTGTGTGACCCAGGTCAGAGCCCACACACAAAGTAATGAAGCAGCAATTTCTATTTTTTTATTCTTCAAAGCACTTTGTCCATCCAGACCAAACCAGATTCCAGCATGGCAAGTCACAAGGTCAGCCCTGTATGTATTGCAGATATGCACATCCTTAGAGACACATGGGCTTGTAATGATCCCTTTGGAAGTGACCTTCGAGGTTTTTTCTTCCCATTGTTTCTGTTAGTGTCACAACACTTGGATATCTTGAGCTAACTTTTCAGAAAGCCAGGCTGAGATATTTCTTCTCTAGCATCTCCCTGAAGAATCTTGTTATATTTGGCCACCTGAAGCCAGTTCTTTATGTTTTGTCATATTAATCCATGCAATTACTGGGCAGTCATAGAACACAAGACGTGCCAGCCAAACCTACCTAGTTTTTTTTTATCATATAGCTCAAAGAAAGCAGCTGCTGACTGTCTTTTCTGTTTTTCACCAGTCCTGTACCTGGAAGGATCTGTCCTTGTATTTGAGGATGTTTTCAAACTGGTTGCCTTCTACTGTGTCAGCAGGTGAGTTGAATTCATTGTTTCCTTGGCACAGTCATTTTGCTCTCCCCTCTGGTCTTCCCTCCCCCAATCCCCAGTCCCAGCACAGACCCCTCTGTTTCCTCTGCTACCCTCCAGCCTGCCGGACCAGAAGGTATTTCAGATGCTTGTGTCTACAATGGGGCCAGATCACACCCAAGCACAGCTGTCCCTGCAGCTGGAAGCTTCGTCCATAGGGCTGCTTCCACAAAGAACAGAGGCAGAGAACTGAGGCTGGGAGGGCAGGGAGGAAGAAGGGCCCTGAGTTAATTATTTATTTAAAGCTTTAAGCATACACACACACACATGCACACATGCACACACACACACACCTGGTAGCAACTTATCAAACTTATTAATGAACAACATGCTGCCTGTTGGTGACTCAAAGCACTTATTCACCTACGGGCTATCTGTCAAGGAAAGTAGTCCTGAAACAATGTATATTCTTTAGCTGAAATTTAAAATGAAAACAAAGTGTTTGCTCAGCACAGAAATACGAAGAATAATGGGTACAGAGGTGGGAAAGACCTGTGATGTTATTTTCGCTAGTGCAAGGTTTGATCAGCAGCTGATGAGTCCCTTTGTGTGATTAAACCCATATGTCTGCAGCCTCCTCTAATCTGTGTCCTTAGCACTCTGCAGCAATACCTCACCTACTTACCCCATCCCTACTGCAGCAGGCCTGGTTGTGCCTTGGTTGTAGACTTTTTGACTTCCTCTGTATAAACTTACATGACTCTTAAAGTAGTTATTTCCTTTTAGGAGGAGAAAGCAGATTCAGGATGTGTTTACAAGGCAGTCACATTAGTCACTTGGCTAGGTCACACAGTAGGAAGAGTCTGTCTGGGGTAGGATACAGTGTGCTATAACTTATATAGCCAGTCCCCCACTATTCCAAGGGCTGCTTCTGCAGCCAGCTGAGTTCAGCAGTACTGAGCCACAACTCCCACCTGCATACAAGAAACCATGCTCCACCTCACCCTCATCAGTTAATAGACATTTAGCTATCTACATGTGTGTAGACCTTATAGAATGGACATAAGTTAACCCCCGGACCCTTATAAAGATTTCTTTCTCACCAAAGCAAAGAACAGCCCAAATGCAAAATAGAATCGGGCATTTCTAGTAAGTGACTGGTGACAGAGAAAATATGCTCACATCTGTTTTCCTGAAAAAACGATCATGGCCTGAGAAAGAGTCTCAGAAAGAGATAAAGAAAAGCAAGAAAGCAAGAAAGCAAGAAAGCAAGAAAGCAAGCAAGAAAGAAAAGTTCTTCTATTCACTCCTGTTATAGATGTTGTTTCTGAGTGTCAAATACACATTCAGATGGTTCATGTGATTTTCTAGGCTACTGTCAAAAGACAAGATAAAAAGGGAATAATTTTCTGAAAGAAGCAAGTAGTAAAAAGACACTGACCTAACATTTGCTAGCAGCTCATAGGAGCTCTCTGTGATGGTGCATGTAGAGGCCTGAGAACAGGGATGTAGTAAATTATCTATGAATAGCTGGATACAGCTTTTCAGGGCTGACAGGCTCTTCTCAAAAAACTTTTGCCTGGATATATTACCTACCTGTAGGTAACAGGTGACTTGGTGACTGGTCTGCAAGCTTCTGCCCCATTAATAAAACCAGATTTTCTGAAAAGGGAATTATTCATGCATATAAAATAACAAAGAATGCAGAAGGTATATGGACCCTTTTCCTCTTTTAAACCTCATATCCTCCATGAAAAAATAATAAACCAGGGGACACACCAGTTTATGTCAATGTGACAACAGAGTGCTCAGCAGCACACAGAGAACCCATGGAGAACACAAAACATCAATAAGGTATGTATCTGTTAAAAAGGTCAGAAATAGGCCCCCTGCATTCATCTGTCAACAGATAGGTCTGCAGTCCTGTGCTTTTTTGGGATGTGCATTTGTGTAGCAGAGACCTCCTACTCACAAGGCAAGTTTTTTCTATAACAATTCTTTGTACCATGTAGAACATTTTGTAAAACTTGTAAAATGGTGGTGCACCATTCCTTGCTATCATTTAGGGACTGGCTTTTCTAGTCCTTGTTAGAATGGGAATTGAGGCAAGAACAGGGTTAGCAAATTGTCACTGTGCAAGAGGCAAAGCTGAACAATTCACTGGCAGAGCAAATGCTCTGTTAAATTGCTTGAGATTTAGGGTGTGCTTCAGTGAAACCCAACCAACATCCTCTGAGAAACTCAGAAATCTTTTTTTCAGTTGAAATACAGCATCTTTCCAGAAACCAAGTACTCAGAAGTCTGAGAGTGGAGAGTTAGAGGGATATGTATTTTCTCAGTGTCATGCAGCACTTCCTCACTGTCTGTCCCTCCACCCAGGGGTCACCCTTCCCCAGGCGGGGTCTTCCTTCCCCAGTCCCTCTGTGCCTTGCTGTGTACCCATGCCTTACACTTACAGACATTTTTAAAAGAGGAAGTGGAGTAGTGACAGAGGGATGAACAGAAAGAAAAAGGACTTCAAATCCTTTCCACATGAAAAAGATTGGCTTATCTAATCAAAATAATTACAATTTGCAGCATCTCACTTTTAATGGGAAGATATTTCAACCCTAGTGTCTTCCCTTCAGGTGAGAGGCATTCATGCTGCTTTCAGAGGACAGAGCCAAGACACAGTGATTAAGCCAGTGCTATGGCATGAAGCATCACCACAAAAGCTGGTGATCTTTTGTGAAATCAGAGCAACCCAGGCTGGCACAATGTCCAGAATTCCTTACCAACCACGACTTTGCAGAACACAGCCGAAATTGTGAGCCTATCCAATCACAAAAACCAAGTGAAGTCTGGAGTTCCTAACAATTGTGGGGTTAATCCTTTTTGTTTGTTTCTACAGGGATTTGCTGCCCTTTACCCTGAAGCTGCCACAAGCAATATTAGAAGCCAGTAGCTTTCAAGACCTTGAAATTATCTCTAGTTTGGGGATAGGTAAGTATCTCAAAGCAGTCAGATTTTACTTGGGCTTGTGAGAACAACGGTGCCTTGCACAGACATAATACAACTGGAAGATGGATGAGATACTGTCTTTGGAATAGCTAAAGAGGTCTGAAAGCAAGAGGAAGATGTTTATGATCTTTATGATTGTAGCAGGATGCTGACAAAAAGGGCACTTTGCCCTCTGGCCATAAACCTCCCCCTGGATCTCTGTCCAGGGTGTGGTACCTTCAGTCTGGGTAAGCTGCATCTTTCACCAGCTAAAGTGCAGCATGACCTCTCAGGATAACTAATACACGTTGGAAGTAGCTGGCATCTCAGCTATATGGAAAACACCTTTGCAACTTCTCCTTCTGATGTGTGGGGGCAATGCTGATGAAAGTGTGATATTTTGGAATTTCGATATTTCTGCTTCCTCCTGCAGGATTTCTAGTTGGTAGAGAAATACGTATTGTCTCAACATGTTCTCTCACCTCACACTAATCACATGCAAAAAGGAACATTATTTTTAGTGACAGCACCAAACAAGCAAATTTTAGATGAGATGTATAAAGTTACAGATAGGAAAAGCAATTCTGTTAACTGAAGGAGGTCTCCTTTCTATTCCTTTTTGTTTAACACACTGAACTTGAGACAGCTACTTCAGTTAGCCACTTTCATGCTCCTTGGTTTTTCAGTTTTTCTTTAAGTGTTGAAAATAGCGAAACAATGGAGAAAATTGAAGAGTTAGCCCATTTAGAGATAGTTATTAGAGCACTCTCACTATTTTTGGATCTTCTGCATCATACCTCCCAGAAGGCATGGGCAAACCCCACTGGTTTCAGTTCAGGCGGTTTTGTTGAATTTCAGCAACAGATTTGCCTCTAACACTTTCAGCATCCTCTATTTTGAGTATGTTCCAATTTTTCAAAGCATCATTTTATTTAAATGTCCACCCAGCACTTATTGCTGATAAAAAGGTACTTTACAATTTGAGATAACAAGTTGCAAACTTAATTTTTTATAACAAGTCTAAAAATTTGGATTAAAATGTAGGAAGTGTATCATGAATCTGCAACCTTCAGTCTAATTTGAGCCAGCAGAGGCTATCTTGATTCAGGCAACAGTTTCCAGCAACTTCTGAAAGAAGAGATTAAAGCACAAGCACCAAAGCAATATTGTTTGTAGTCTTTTCCCTTCTCTCTTGTACGGTTGGTCATAAAAGTAGTGAGTCTTAGAAATTTATTTGTTATGGCATATTCATACCAGGCAAGTTTCTGATGACAGAAGCAAACCTGCTGTTGTGTACAGTCTTCCTGGGAAATGATGCTGCTTCCTGAAGTGCCATGATGTCTTAGTAGAGTCAAACAGGCTCAGCTACTGACAGATGCTTTTTATTGTTTCCTGGAACAAAATTTTGTGGATACAAATGGGTACACAAACAATTAAGTGCTGCCCAAAGTGGCACTTCCAAAGGAAACAAATCATTGTCTGAAATTCTCATATGTTGCTATGTATTTATTCCAAAGTAATATTTGTTTCGAGGGGATAGAAGTAAGATGTCTATGTGTAAGCTGAATTGTTCCACAAAGGTTCTGGCTGTTCTGTATGTTGTCACAGAGAATGTACTGCAGGCCCTCTAGTCCTGACCTCACTACTACAGAAGTTATTTTAGCAGGAGAATTAGCATGATTGCACTGCATGAGGAGCACATACCATCACAGACATGCCAAAGACTCCAAGAGCTGTTTAATTATCCCTCCCAGAGTGCAAGATAAGGGAAGATCCAGGACAGAAATGGGAGATGATCAAATGGCCTTCTCTGCAGTGTGAGACAGTATGGTTGTGCTGGGAAATGTCTGCTCTGAAGTAGCTGTGTTACTTGGTAGAACCACATCATCTGTTCCTTCCCAGCCTGAGTGGAGCTTTGCATTTTCATCACAGTGCCTTATCCTGACCACTACTGAGAAAAATGACCAACTTCCCCTCTGTAGATCAGTTTACTCATCATTTCCTCAGCCCATGAGATTTCACAGCATTACATTCTGGCTTAAAAACTTCCTCTGCCCTGCATTTGCTGATACCAAGTAGAGCTGGAGAGCTAAAGGCAAATGGTACCCCAGCCAGTGTCTCAGATGTGAGGGGGTAGGCAGCATGGTGTTAGTATGTGCAGTTGCATCTGCATGTCTGTTCCCAAATTCTGTTGTTGAGGGTGCTGTTGTTCCTAGCAACACTATTATTTTAAGCTCCTTTGTTCTTCTCCCTCTCACAGTAAGAAATCAGAGAATAAAGCTGTTCTAATGTTGATCACCCTGAGATAACATGCTGACATGCTCATAAAGCTGAATTTGCCATGGACACTAGCCTAGGCTGCAAGAAGTTAAATAGGCAATTTTATCCTGATGGGAATAGACTTTCTTTTAGCTCACCTCTTGACCTGAGAACTGTACCCCCTGCTCAGCACTGAGGGTCATCCCATATGTGTGCAGCCCCATCCATCCTCCCTTGGGCCCAGCATGTGATGTTTTGGCAGAGAGACACTCCTGATACCAAGCGCAGGGCAGAGTTCAGGCATTGTGTGGCAGCCCCATTGTGTCCCCTGAAATCCACATTAAAATGTGTGCCATCAGTGTCAGCTCTGTGTTTAGGCATGCTGAAATAGTTATTTAGTTCTCTGCATCCTTGTGTTTCCAGGATTTCCCATCTTCCCCTTATCCCTAAATCTGTGGGCATATATACAGTTCTCATCCAGTGAATACTCTCAGAGGTTTATACCCTTTTCCTTGGTCAGAGCAAATGAGGTATGCTGGATCCTGTTTCCTGATGCTTCCAGTAGTGGGCCCTGGATCAGCATCTTTAATATTGATTGAAAGCAATCAGACTTGTAAGGGAGGTTTGAAACATCACCTTTGTGGAAAAGGAAAAAAGTTGGATGTGATACTGAATAGATTCAAAAATTTACCAATGCTGTGTAATTTTTTTAAAACAGCTATTAAAAGACCAATTATAATAAGAGATTTCTGACAGGAATGACTACTTGCATGTGAAACACAATCTTTCTTTTTCTTCACAGTTGAAGGCACTGAAGTAGTTAACTATTCCTTAGTCCTTCATCATACATCCTTCCTATGTACAGTCTTTTGCATTATCTTTTCTCTCAGATGCCTGCAGGCAGACAGTCTCAAGGCAAGGTGCAAGGCAGAGTGGCCATGATTATAGGTAACAGTCATCCAGAACTATAGACTTTATCAGTAATACTGATCTGGGGAAGGTGTTTAAAATCATATGTTTCCAGACTGATTGTTCTCCCAGGCAGGATCAGACCTCTGTGTAGAACAGACTGCCATATGAGCTTGCTGCATAGTAGAGCCATCTTCAGCTGTTGTCTCCTGGTGCATGTTGGATCCTGGCTGTCTATCTCAGACCTGCACCTTACTGTTGTGAGCAAGAGACAGACACAACTTGCCTGAGGTCTTCACATCCTCTCCTCAGATGTCCAAAGCTATTTGCATTTGGAGGGCCATGATCACTGAACAAGCATAGATCCATTTTCACAATCATTTGTATTTGTTACTTGTACTTTCCTGCTTGTACTGAAAATGCTGAACAGCATTAACAACTTTCACTAGGTAAGTGTCCTAAAATAGACCGGGGAGAGAATTCTGGTGAAGCTTCTGGGCTTATCCCCTGGCTTGAAGAATTTCACATGCATAAAACAGGCAACTCTTTCTTCACACTGTTTTGTGCAGAGGTTTGAAAGTTCAACATTGAAACTTGTATACCATTTATTTTAACAATAAGTAGATTTTCTACATATCATTAGCAGCTAAAATTATCTCAAAATTTTTTTTCATTTTTCTTTTTGCTTTTTTTGGGGACAGATTTCTGGGATTCCTATTTAAACCACAGAAGACAGGACTTATCCCACCCTGCAAAAGACTCCGCTTTCAGTACTACCCAGGCAGACAGTTCAAGTTCTACCCAGTGTTTTGCAAGTAGCACAAACCACTGCTCATGTGAAATTGAGCTGTCAATAGGAAATGACAGGCTGTGGTTCGTGAACCCTATTTTTATAGAAGAGTGCAGTAACCCTTGTCCTCCAAATGTACCTTCTCCTAAAGGCCACTCTGGGGGCATTGATCTCCCCCCTGCCACCATACTTACCGAAAGGAGATCTCCTCGACGGCCTCCTCCCCCTCCACCTTCTCATGCCCTCATTCAGAAATCTTCCCTGAAGCTCCCACAAGACCCCATGACTGCCTGTGAAGAAAACAAGCTGCTTATTAAGCCATTAGGAAAGAGCATGGAGGAAATGAAAATTGAGAGCAGTGATGATAAAGAAGAAAGGAAGCAGAGCTGCTTGGCCAATGAGCCCTTGGCAGTGAGCCCCAAGAAGGGCTCCCAGCCCTCTGCTCCCCCACGGAGGCGGCTGAGTGAGAGGACCTCAGAGGAGAGCTGTGTGGGTAATCGTGAAAGTTGTGAAACACTGAAAGGGGAAGGGACAGAAGAAAACCAAGATACAAGTGAAGAGAGCAGAGATAAAACCTTGCTGTGCAAAAAGGCTGTAGAAATGCCTGGGGAGGTTCCCGAAAGGGCTGTATCACAGTTTCAGAAGACAAGGCCTGAACCTGCAGAGATGAAGGAGGACATGCCTAAGATAGAAAGCTATACCAGTGAGAAAGGAAAGTCACCTCCTATCCCACCACCGAGAAGGAAGAGGGTTTCCCAGGTACCAAGAATCCCCAGCTCCTGCCAGCCGAAGCAAAGAACAGTGGGAGAGACAGCCGTGGCCACCGGGCAGGCTGTGTGCAAGGGCAGCCCAGCTACAGCGGCGGGTGGTGTCACTTGCACACACACCAAGACTGAAGCGGGACATGGCCACAAATCTGTCAGCTCAGCTGAACTGGAAGGTTCACATTTGTCCCTTGAGGACCTGGGAGGCAGCACCATGGCTCAGGCATCAACATCTGAGCCAGACTCCTACTCCACCAGCAGCACAGAGGATGACCTGGAGATGCTGAGTAGTTCATCTGGTAAAAAGACACGTTCTATGATCTTGGCCAAGGCCAAAAACAGGCTGTCCTTGGTGAACCTGTCCAGCGTCTTCACAGTCTTTTTGTCTAGTGACAGGAAGCTGCAGAAGAAGATAGTGGAGCTGGCACAGGACAAGGATTCATACTTTGGCAACCTGGTGCGGGACTACAGAGTGTACAGTTTAGAGATGATGGCAAAGCAGAGCTCCAGCACAGAGATGCTACAAGAGATCCGGCTGATGATGACGCAGCTGAAGAGTTACTTAGTGCAGAGCACTGAGTTGAAATCTCTGATAGACCCAGCCTCCTATACTGAGGAACAGTTAGGTAGGTAACTGTGGTTTATTCATCCCTGGGCATGGTTTGGGAAGGTGAGGAGAGAGATAGAATTATGCAGACACAGGCTCTGCTTTACAGAATTATAAACCATCTCCTAAAACCTAAGCAGCATGAATTGAAGTCTGCTCTGTGGTTTCCAGTGCTTGGAGGAACAGCTCTAAAACCTGAAGACCAATGAGGGGAAAAATCCCCTTATGAATGTTTTAAAGGGAAGAGTTTAAGCTGAAGAGATATGTGTTTGTGTGTATGAGAGACATACATGTATGTGTATATATATATATGTGTGTGTGTGTGTGTGTGTTTATGTATACACATAAGTTTGTGTATATATGTATATGTGTCTGTTTATGTATACACATAAGTTTGTACGCACAGAGCTGAATTCACTGGAAACACAAAAGGCAAACTTTCCCCTTCACAGCTACATTCCCATGGCCTTCTACATCTACTGCTCTGCTACAAGAATGGAGATTGGTTATGGATGCAGGGAGTTCCCTGCATGTGGCATACAGTTTAGAGGTCAATCACTGTCTCACAGGAAGGGACAAGACTATGGTGATTTTGAGTGGCAGGTTGGAGGAATCACTTGATTCTGCTTTGTGCTTCTCAGAGCTCAGAGGTACAGAAGAGCTGTCTGTTGCAAGACTAGTGCCAGTTCCAAAATTAAGTGTTCACCTTTTTGCCATAGATATAATTTGCCTTTGGGGAGAAAAAATATTATTTGTAACTGTATACAGGTGTTTAATTGCTTCTCATTCATATCCTGTGAGGGAATAATGTGTTACTTCTCTCTTTCCTAAGGCTTGGACTGGTCTATTTAATGTATATCCATGAGGGAATATTAAAAAGAGCTGTAGGACTTTTTATCCCAGTGAAGGCTGTACAGCCAGAAAAAGCATGCAAGCACAAACACACATGCTCCTTTGAAAGCTTAAAACTGTTTCTGGAGGACCTGAGAACCAATGCAGAACTATTTGTGGATCCTTAAGTCAGCTTAAAACAAGCTGGGAGATGGAAGACCCAGAATATGGAGTGAACCACAGGAGTGACCAGGGATTCCAGGAGATCCTTCAGTATTAGGTATGCAGTATTAGGTATGCATTATTAGGGACTCAGCTAAGTGGTGAGCCAGGAGTAAAAGGCAGTCCACATCAGTCTCAGTGGGCTCTGCTGATTTCCTTCTCCCCCAGCCAAGGCTTCACATGATCCTGCAGATCCCCAGCAGAACAGACTTGCAGCCAGCCCCTACCATAGCTAGGAGAGGGAACCTGCAATTTCACTTCCTAGGCACCTTGTGTAACCTCTTCAATCTTTGTCCTAATAACCTCTTTCTTCAAGGTGGGGAGTGTGGGGGCAGAACAAAGAAGTCTGTCTTGAATCTTGATTAGTGAAAGTGGAAAGGAGGAAGAAAGAATTGTCCTTGTTATGCTTGGTAGAGCTGCATGTGTGCAAGTATCCCATCACCTTCCCACAGACATTCCTGGTTCTAACTCTGTATCTAGCCCTGTTCACTGATGGCTCCTTAACAGGATGATGTGGCCTGGTCAACACTGACAGGACTGTCTTCATCTGTGGAGGACAGGAATTCCCCTGGAAGATTTACCACTTGAATTTGCCCTGTTTCAGGATGATTGGTTCTCTGGATTCTTTAAAATAGTTGCATTTTGAATACACAAATATTACTGCCCTCTGGTTCATTCCTCACTACCTGAGCAGATGAACTCTTTTGCCAATGACCTTTTTACCTCAGTGCAGTAAGAGGATCTCTTGCAGTCCCTCTAGTTCTCTAGGAGTTCCCTCTGGTTTCTAGGAATCAGACAGCAGACTTCCTCATAGTCTCTTATGCTTCCTTTCATCTTCAGCCAAATATTAAGCAAATGCTCAATCCGCTCATACTATTTCCTCCTCCATAGGTGGCATAAGAGGTGTCTTATAGGATCAGTAATTTAGCAGTAACGATGAGATACTTCTGACCAGATATTGGTATCTGTCTCTGAGCTGGTGGCTGCAGCTGCTTTGAGGAAAGAAAGGGGTACTTTGAGGGTGCAATTAATTTCATCCCAAAGTGAATATCTCAAAAAAGTCAGAAGGAGAGGTCAGAAGGGACATGAGATGAATTGCATCTGGGCATCTGTAAGGGCAGGGCTGTGAAAAAAATCACAGTTAGGTGAGATTCCTCTTCTCTCCCCAGAGTTGGCTTTCCTGCTGGCTGGCAATGCCATGCTGGTCAGCCAGGAGTCAGGCAAAGAGAGCAGGGGCTGCTGGTAGCAGGAGGTCTCCTACAGCTCCAGTGACAGAGACCACACACTGCTGTTCATCTCAAGCCCATCTAGGACTTCTGGATAGTGTTGGTAACGAAATGTTTACTTTCTGGGATGTAATTTCTGTTCCCTTCTCACAGCTATGTAGTGGTGCTTGAATAACCAAACACATGCTTCTTTAGGAATTTTACTTGCACTTGTACTACTGTATTGCTTATTTATTATGTGCTTTTATGTTCTCCCTTCTCTATGCAGAAGTGATTGCTGAGACAGCTTTGTACAAATGTGTCCTGAAACCTTTAAAGGAAGCCATTAATTCTTCCTTAAAAGAAATACACAACAAAGACGGATCTTTACAGCAGCTGAAAGAGAACCAACTTGTGATACAAAACACAACTACCACTGACCTGGGCATCACAACCAGTGTGCCTGAAACTGCTGTGCTGGAAAAGATCCTTCACAAGTTCACGACCATGCACAAAACCTACTCTCCAGAAAAGAAAATTGCCATCTTGCTAAAGACCTGCAAACTCATCTATGACTCCATGGCTCAGGGCAATCCAGGTACAGGACTCTTACTGCAAACAGTATCCACTGTGGGTCTTTCTCCATGTGTCAAAGAAACAGAGTTTATGATACAGCTGGCATGGCAATATTCTCATTGGAGATAGCAGTGATGGTTGATGCGTCTGGTATCAGATGTCTGCAGGTTGTGTTCAGAATGGAATGTTTAGTGAAGTTTTCTGCACTAATAACTGGTATAAGATGTTATCTGGTTAACTTTAAGCTCTGTAACTCCAAAAACTAGTTACCTGTAAGTGTGTGTTTTATGGATAATGTAATTTTTGCACAGGTCTTCACACAGCTCTCCAAATATCCTCAGGGTTCTGTACCAGCTTGTAGCAGAGTAATGGTAAATTCTAGGAATGGGTCTTTAGGAAAAGACTAATCTGAGGAGGAGATGCAGAATGCTAATAGTTTTTTACTAATTCCTGATGCTCCAGTAAATTCTAAAAGCCACTTCTTCAGTGCAAGGCAGTACGTGCTCTGAGTACAAACAGCATGGGTCTCAGGCCAACCACTAATGCAGAAATGAAACCCATGGCCTGCAGAGAGGCTGCATCTTTGCAGGTAGACCAGCAAGTCCCTTCCTCCAGCAATCTGCTTTGCTAGTTCCAGGGCTTTTTTTTGTATACTGTGAGCAGAGAAGCCAGGTATTAATTTGCAATAACCTGTGGTTGTTCAAGAACTCACAGTCACAAAAGGTGCTTTTAGCTGTTCTGCTTTATTTTGTACTGGCAACAGCCTTGGAGTACTCATACAGGGATTATTATGTCCCTGCTGAGCCTCACCTCAAGGTGATCTCTTGGATAGTAAGCAGCAAGGTTCAGGGACCAGTCTAGACACATTAACAGTAGAGCAAGACACCGCCCTAGGGCTGAGCCTTAGCTGCAAGGTGGAAAGGACCTCTCACTGTCTCCAGGTATTATGAGATTTGGATATCTGTAGGGGAGTTTGCTTTAACTTTGTTAAAACAGTTGTGTGAAGTTTGAGAATAAATTTGGTTGAAGGTGAAGAACTTGCAAGCCTCATTAAAACCCACATAGTCTCCTTCTGATGCTGGTGGTATGTTATGTACACATCACATCTTAGTTAGCTCAGGGCTGGAATTTCTCTGTTAAAGGAAATACGGTTGTGTCACTTTACGTAACAGAAATGAGGAGTCAGGGAAATAATTCAAAAACCCCTACATGTTTAAAATATTGACATTCATGAAATCAGATGGTTTCATTGTGGTTTGCTACAATAATCAAAGCACTGCGTTTTGGCAAGCTCAGCTGTTTTCTCATTCTGAGTACTACTGCCAGCAGGGTGTAGGTTGGAAGCTGATTTCACCCCTGTGCATCCAGTTCCCTCCCTCTTATACATGATCAGTGATGCGTATCAGGGCTTGGCCAGAAGAAAACTGACCTGGAATTATGGAAATGTACCCAAATTAATTCAGACCTGAAAAGGAGGCTAAGGGGAGAAGAATGCTGTCTCTAACCCCTGGAAAACAGCAGACTTGGAGAGAAATTGAGTGAAATGCCCTGTAGACCCACTTAGAAGTAAAATGTGTGAAGCCTCTTTCACAGAATGAACTGAACCCAGATAAATTTCACTTTCCAGTGACAAAGACAATTCTCAGCAATCTGAAATATTTTTCTGACAAGGAATTCCAGCTGGTGGCATGCAGAAGAGCATGCTGTGGGCTGCTCAGAGCAGATTTCAGCAGGTGGGAATTCTCCTTCTGCTCTCTGCCCATCTCAAGAGCAACAGAACAGGGCCCCTTTTGCTTTCAGCCAGCCATGAGGCAGCACAGTGTTCTTCACACAGGAAGAGCAGAGGCCATGTTCAGCTTCCTGTGCAATAACTTCTTCTCCTTTTCGCTCCTTTTCCTCACTGCTCAATTAGAAAGTTTCCTCCTCTTCCAAGATCAGAGCAGGTGAAACACAAAACTAATCATTCTCTTTGCCACAGGACCAAAATCAGTCTGCCTCTCAGAATCATTGCCTGTTCAATAATATGGAAACCACTTGTGTTGCGTGGCTTGATTTACAATTTTTCAGCTCAGGCCAGGTCTTTATTCACTTTAGACTGGCCATGGGATGAGCTGACCTAAGAATATGGTTTCATTTCTCAAAGCAAAATGCAAGCACCTTTTCTTTTCAAACATGTATGAAAATACAAGTGTTTTTAACATTTTGAGACCCATGTACAGCAGCCTGGGTTTGGCCAGGATGTACCCTGGTACCAAGAAGTACCAGGTTTCCTTTAAAACTAAAGACAGGCTTACTCAGGAACATCTGTACCTGTAGTGGTGCCCATCTTTGCCCTCCTGAAAGAGTCATGAAACTTTAAAGTCTGCCTTGACTGACTCCATGTATATCAAGGCATTTTAAGAAAGGAGGAGATCTTTAGTTTGAATACAATTCATATTACATGGCAAAATCTGCCTGATAAATTGGCTGTGGTTGAAATCCCTGATACTGAAGACTAAAAACTGAATGGATCAGATCCTAAACTGGTTTAAACTAGCATTTCTTCCTCAAGCTGAAGGCAATCAGCTTGTGGAAGTGATTCATCACAAGGAATTAGGAAGGCAAGTTCACATGTATAACAAGTCTTAGTTATACACCTTTCTCTCAAGAGACCACTGAGTACAGCTCCATGACAGAGTTGAAGCAGGACTAATCTCTGGAGACATCTCTCTGTAGGTGGCCACAGAGGGGTATCATGCCCAGCTTCCCAGCACACACCTTGTGCAGTCAGTCCATGGAATCCAGATGATTCATCTGGCTACATATAGGTCCCTGCTTTAGAGCAAGATGAGTCAAGGCAAACTCCAGTGACAATATCGATTAATTCATTGCTGGCTATAAAAGAAATTAAGGGGCCTGGATTCAGATGCTCATAGGTACTATGTAGGTAGTGATATTAGTAAGTGAATCCTCACCAAAGGCACAATTATAATAGTATTGAGATGTCTCACTGAGCTTTTCCAACTTCTATGCAAACTTAAATAACTGAAACATATGCCTCCAAGAATATAACCGACAATCTGAAAATATGTAACCTGCCTGCTAAAAATACTAGGAATAGTTAGTAAGAATAAAATACATTAAAAGAAATAGAGTTTGGAAACCCATGGCCCACAAAATGGCTGGCATTTTTTTGGCACTAGAAAAATTAAGAGGCAGGAATCACACAGTTCTTACATTTGGAAGGCATGCTGCAATATGCACAGGGACAGCTGGGCACATAGGTGATTTATGTAGAAACACAGTAATGTTATATAGAAAAAAAAACCCTTATTATGTGTCTTTCAGAAATGCCTTTCCTCAGACAAAAGATTAAATGTATATTGTGTGATATAAGCAGAATGAGAATCTCTGCTTTTCATCAAGAACGCAAGCGACACCTGTAGAGTAGAAAACTATGGAAATCTGCAATACATGTGGTGTGTACTGGCAGTGGTGTGCCTGGGTCACCCAGCCTTGTGCTGCCTGGGAGCTGCCACTGTGAAAGAGAACTGATGGAAAAACAAAGCAGCAATAGGCATTGGTTTATGGAGACAGTCTGTGAGGCAAACAGGCCAAATTTGGTCAGTTCATGAGTGAAGAAAATAAAAGATGGAAAAGCTCTAAGTTTTGGCTGGAAGTTTGAAAGATGGGCAGACTGCTTTCAAAGGAGATTCAAGAAGAATGGAGGTACAATTTTCTTACTGCAACATTTCTAACTTGTGAACTACCTAAAACTATGAAGCTTCATTTTTGGACTATCTTTGAACTGCACATGCAGCTGAGTATATAGCTCAAAACTCTAGTTTGCACTAGTTATGGAATTGGCTAGGTGACCAAAACATCTGATTTAATAATTTCTATTGCACAGTTTTACATAGATAATGTGCATAGTCTGCTATTGGAAAAAGAGGATAGATAGGACATATATTCCATTGGAATATTTCTCTTCCTTAGCTTTTAGAATGAAGTTTGTCACCCCTACCAAACTGAGCAGCCAGATATTAGCTGCCCTGATGCTCTCCTGTAAGGATCTGCAGTTGGTGAAAACAAAGCTGTGTTTTCAGTGGGATAGCTGAACTTGTGCAAAGGAAACTGGACTCCACTATGTCAGCAGCCAGTGAAGCGCCCATGCCAGAAGCTCCTAAAGCTGTCAGAGCAATCCCATTACACTGCTTATTATCATATCTCACTTCTGAGAAGGAAAATAAGGCTATACATAACAGGTTTACTTTGATATCTTTTGGAAGAGGATATTTGTATTTAAGTTACTTTTAATGAAGACTGATGGACTAGAGATTTTGGGTTTTCTGCCATCTAGCACAATTCCTACATTTTAATCAAAGAGACAGTTCAAATTTTTCATGGGGAGCGAATTCCTCTGATCTCTAGACCATACATTTTTGAAGTGAATTCATGCTGTCTGCATCTATTAACTCACTGAATTCACTATATCACAAATTAAACCTTGCTGAAAGTATTATGGGATAGACAAGAGACAGTAAAATGCTAGTGTGTGGAAGGAAAGTCACAATCTTTTCTTATGATCTTGAACAAATCCCAGTTAACCTTCCTGCACCTCAGGTTTCCTAGCTACAAACTGAGGCTAAAATTCACATTTTGTGGAGATCTGCTTCTAGACATCAAGCTAGTGTTCATAAAATATTAGTGTTAGGTGCAGGGCATCACCTGTGTCTGCTGGTTTTCAGAATACACACAGACAGAAAAGAAATGCATGAATGTGTTAAAATAGGCTGTAATTTCTTTATGGAGGCTTGGGCAGAATTCCAGTTGTTTTAAATCATGTATTTAATTAATACTCATCTATTCAAGTGCTGCATGCCAGGCAGGAGCTGACGTTGTATTTGCTTTGCTATAAACATAATATGATGAGTTTGTGGCAGAAGAGAAGGCTTATTTTAAGCTTCTTAGAGATATTTATGAAATAAATGTTTCCTGATCCCACAGGGAAGAAGGGGAAATAAAGCAAACGAGTCATATTTGGAGTAGGACACCACCACCTTGAATAGGCAAACTCAGTCTCACTGTCACTGGGAGCAGTGGCAGGGTCAGAGCTAGATTTAACTCTGTCAGCTGCAATAATTCCCCTCTGTGAGAGACCACAGATGGAGCAAGCCACACAGGTCTAGGAATTTGGCTCGGGCCCAGCTTGAAAGTAGAGCTGAGGAGGCAGCAGCCTGCAGAGAATACCCCTGCTGCAGCTCCCAGATGGACACTGGCTAGTGCCTTGGTGCCTTTTATGGCACAGGAAGCATGTGGATTCTACAGTGCTGAAGCAACCTTTCAAGTCTCTTGGTTCATAGGCATTATTTCATCTATCTTTGTAGACTCCTGCTTCTGGTCGTATTTGAGTTGCTGACAGCACCTATTATCCCCATGTATGGACTGAGATAGAGAGCACCTCAGGGCCACACTTGGACTGATGTCAAAGCTAGTCCCTGTACCTGCAGGGGCCAGGAGAGCAGGGGAGAATCCGAGTCCTGCCCTCTCAGGCACTTCTCCTTGGCTCCACGTGCAGTCAGTGGAGAGATGCTATTGAGATTCCTACAAGGTGCAATATACTATTGTATATGTTCTGACCTGCCCTTGGCCACACTGGAGGTTTGTGGCAACACATGGAGTCAGAGCTAGATCACCAGTGATTAGTTTTGCTTTTCCTTGTTGACACATACTGCTCCTGCTGACTTCAGCTTTTGCTATAGACATGGGTATTTAAAATTGGATGTCGTATAGCCACAGGTGGATTAAGGTGGTGTCTAGTTATTTAGACAGGTTGTGGGCATACAGCATATGGAACATGTGTTCGTTCCACTATTTCAGTCTGACATCCTTGCTCAGCATTTATTACCCAAAAAGAAACTGTAGATCAGATTTTCATATTTAAGGCATATAAATGGCTGGGAGTCCAATAATATTTCTATGAAGTCTTAAAGTTGAGAAGAGTTTATACCAAGGACTAGAGGGCAGAGCAGCTAAATCAGCTCATAGAAATGAGATAAACAGCATGAAAAAGAATTGTCTCCATGACTGATTGTACATACAACCACTTCTCAGACAACAAAAAAGAAGCAGATTCTGTAGGCATTCTTGAGAATTTTCCTCTAACTTTCACTTCTGTTGACACTTCTACAACACCAGAAGTTGATGAATGGGGACATTGAACTGTTTAGTTCCAAGCTGCTGTTTCCATTCTGCATTAGTTTGTCAGTCTGTTCTCTGTTCATGATCTATTTTGGTGACATGTAAAAAAACATGAACCAACCCACCACCAAACAAACCAAACATTTTTTTTCCAGTGAATAGGAATTTATATTGTGAAGTAGCAACTTTACTGGATGCCCTATCAGACACAACACAAATTACTCATGAAAGAGAAGTAGTAGGAGAAATTCTGCTATTGGTCTTGCACTGGAAATCCCTTGGCCTTCAGGAAACTAGAATCATTCTATCCATGCCACTGGTCAGTACTTACTAGATCACAAAGAAGAAGTTTTTAATGAAGGGGGAAATGAGCCTAAAAAATCTTTGGTATTTTGTATTCCTTTATACTAGTTTCAATTAGAGCTAACTCTGTTGGTCTCTGGTGTACTTGGAGCAAAAGGAGAATAGGGCTTTTTGCTGTGAAGTTTTTCTGTTACATTTTCACTTCTCAGTTTTGTCATCTTCTTTTTTTTCCTGGAAAATATTGAACAGCTGTAATACTAAGCTGCTTGTATTAAGGTAATGTATATGACAGTAATGAATTAGACCCTTCACAGAGCTAAAGCTTTCACAGAGACATAAGCCAACAGAACAACAGACAAAAAATGTCCATCCAGATGTTAATGGAACAATGAAGTCCATTTATAGTTTTGCTGGAGACCTAAGGCTCTGTCTTTTAACTAAAGGCAGCCATAACCAAGCAATCAGAACTGAAAGCGTTAATCCAGCTTTCATTAAATAAATAGTCTGTGTTGTGGTGTGTGTGGGCTCTGTTAAAAACAGACTGAGTTACAGCCCTGACAATTTCTCATTCTCTAACATTTTGTTTTAAATGGATCAACTCTCTGTTCATTAGATGTATTACTGGGTTTATTTCAAAGCCACACTTTTTTTTAAATCAGGGGCTAAGCTCATGTTTATTTGAGGCTCCAGAAGAATATCTTTCTTTGCCAGTGGAGAATCTGCGTCAGCTATGAATGACAAAAAAAGAAATCTGACTCATGGCAAATATTTGAAATAAGTCAGTGGGAACATTTGAGAAATAGGAATGTATGCCCTACCATGGAAGAGCATGTGTGCTATGGCCCAAAAATGGCTAGAGCATAATTTCACCAAAACTACATCAAGGGTAGCTTTGATTCCTTGAGGTGAGACAAGCAACTCTCAAGCAAGACACACATAGTGTGTGAAACCAACACATGAAACCAACATATCCAAGTGCAGTGGTGAGAAAAAACTCCCCACAGTCTGAGGAAAGACATTCAGAATGAAAGCAGATTAGGCCAACTCTGAATGTTGGGAAGATAGATCTGGTAAGAAACTTACTGTTGTGGGTTTTCCATGATGAATTTATAACATGTTGGTTGAAAGTGAAAGTACTTTTCAAATCAGAAAAGTTATCCTTGTGTTCTTTGTGGTTTATGCAGGGAAGCTTCTGTTTGATTCTGTTTTAAGCAGTAATTATTTATAATGATGACTGTTAGCATGCTTTTTTTGTCCTTAGAGATCCCAAAGAGCTCTTACAGACTATATATTAGGTCACTTTGTTAACTTAGTTGATATGAATGTTTTAAGCACAGGAAATACTGAGCATCTGCTGCACACCAATTTAAAAAACTAGGTTTAAGTCCAATGTGAAAATCTTTCTGTTTTCTTAGCTAGACAGCATAGTTACAAAGATGATTCCTCTTGGATCGTACCTCTTGGGAGATTGTTTTAATTAGGATCATGTAGTGTGATGTTTTGCCTTCTGAAGGGACATAAACCCAGAAGTCCTCAGTCCTAAAACCACTGCCTCAAATTCTATTTTCTGTTTTTTGGTATCACACATAGAGTAAGCCTAAGAGAATAAATACCCCTACTGCATGTAGACAACTTCCCTACTAATATTGCCAACCTGAACTGCAGTCTTGTTGTCAGTATCAAATCAGAGGGACAAGCTGGAAGCCTTTGCACTCTTCAAAAATTGCCAGTTGTTTGTGATCAATGAAGTTAAGTTTATATTTCTCCAGTTAATTTTCAAGATCCTATTTTGGGCTTGAAGCAAATTTACTTACTTTTTAAGTGATCTAAATTTCTGTTTTTCGCATTTTTTCTTTGATGGTGCTTTTGAGCTTTAACTCTTCAGATAACATAAGCTATAGTCTGCAAAGGACTTGCTGTGTGATAATCTGACACTGTTGTGTGGAAACATTATTTTGTGGTGTTATTGGGACCACATTGCATTTCTCTTTGCTCAGGGAAGCCCTATGGTGCAGATGACTTCCTCCCTGTGCTCATGTATGTGCTGGCCCGCAGCAACTTGACTGAAGTCCTTCTGAATGTGGAGTATATGATGGAGCTCATGGACCCTGCTCTGCAGCTAGGAGAAGGTAAGAGTACAGTGTTTGCTCATGGGATATTCACTTTGGAAATCATCATTTGTCTCACTTCAGTGTCCGTGAAAGTGGGGCAGCAGGGCTCTGGATAGATTTTGTGAATAATGCTTTGACCAATCTTATCAAATCGGAAGCTCTAAAATTATTGCCAAATGCTTTAACTCCTTTCAGCAGTACAGTGCCTTAAGACACAAGCTAGAAAGGCAGGGACTCATCATAAATGATAACTGAGGTGCTGGATGAGCAACCCAAACAGAGACATCTTGTGTTCCTTGGCCCAAAGGCTGAAAAACTGGAATGTTTTTGCTAAAAATTAAACATCTACTGCAAATAATTGTGCAGATATGTTGGGAAGGATGAGTTTACAGAGATTCCTACACAGATACTTTTATCTATTCCAGTGAGAAAAGAGCACATTTCTTGAACTGCAATGTATGCCTCATGGCTACATTCTCATGGACACTCTACTTTTAAATTTGAGTAAACCCTCTGACAATGTTCTCTGACTGAGCATCATAGTGAGACAGAAAAAAAAAAGTTAGGTTAGAGAGGAATATTAAGTTTGGAAGTGACTAAAGACCTCTGTTATCAGAGAGATAAATACCCCAGGGAACTGTGGGCCTCTAGTTTCTTAAATATAGCTTGGAAAGCACATGCTTCCCAAGTGATAGTTACATACTCTGAATTAGGAACACAGATAATTTATCAGCAAGTAGTTACTAAACCAATAAAATGGGGGTTATTTTAGACTTTGCTTTGGTAAGCACTGAGGTTCTAGAAAGGAGTCCAGGATGAACAACAGCAGACTAATTTTATTTATATTAAATGAGGATATAAGTCTGAAACTAAGCCTGTCATCCCAGCACAGTGCAGAGTGGGACAAAAGTAAGTACTAATAGAATGATTAGTAGCAATACAAGACATAAGTAAGGTGTTTCTGTACAGGCTAGTTTTTCTGCTGAAAAGAATTCTTAGCAGAAAAAAAAATCTTAGCTGAAGTACATGATTTTGTGGTCATAACCAAGCTGCTTTTGATGACTACTCTGCACACAGGTTCTTCATTCCAAAGGGGCCCACTACCAGGCTGGCTACTGAAGTCATCTGGGTTGGGGAGCTCAGGATATCGAAAGCAAAGCTGGCTGGAAGTTCTCTTAGCTCAAAGATGCAAAGACTCTGTGAAATGTGCACTCCAGTCCAAAGGGAATATTTTGCGAGGGAGTTTCAGATCAAACTGACTGAATAATCACATCAGAAAGGACACTGGGAGTAACTGCAAATGTGAGGAATGGGGAGGAAAAGAACATCTCAGTGAAGACAGCTCTGAGATTGCAAAGTGTAGAATTGGCAAAAGTTAACTTGAGTTAGGCCTTTCAAAGCTGAATAGCAAAAGGTGTTCAGGTACAGAAATTAAAGGAAAAGAAGTAAAGCATAAGTGAGAAAACTGTGAAATTTCATAAATCAAAGTGATTTCAAAATCACTTCAATTTTGCCTCCAAATGAAAAATATACTTTGAATTCATTTAATAGCAATGGTGCTGCTGACTGCTGGGACAAAGACAAGGACATATTATAGGGAACAGCTGGATGGAAATAAAGAAATTGGAAGTGGGAAAAAGTTTAATTCTTGAAAAAGTTGTGATGAATTCCTGTTGTGGGGGACTCAGAGCTCTTCCCCCCTGGGTTTTGAGGGACAGGGACATACCCCATCCCAGGTCCCATCACAGCTACCTCTGACTCAGCCAGAAGAGGAGAAATGTTGAATGACAGACAAAGGAGGGTAGTAACTGTATTGAAGAGGAGAAGAAGTGGCACTTTTAGGCTTCTTAGTCTATTCTCAGCACCTCTTTGTGGGAGAAAAAAAAAGAAAAGTAAAGAAAAGTAAAGAAAAATGAGTGTTTTGGGCACAAACCTTCAAAACTGTAGGACAATCCTCATAGACCCCCCCCCCCTCCCCAGAGTACAGGAAGTCAAATGGCAATGTCTTGGTCTCTACAACAAACTTTCAGAGTGCTCTAAAAATACTGCTCCTGAAGCAAGTGCTGTCTTAGCCTCCCTGAAGCAGCCAGTCATGCCGACCATGGGCCCAGCAGTGGCTGAGGAGCCGCCGGGAGCCGCGGGCGGCCAGAGGGCTGGCGATGTGCGAGGGCCATCTAGAGGCACTGATCGCGGTGACACTCCCTCACAGCACGTGTTGGCTGTCCCCGTTCGCCAGCACCGCGGTGCTGGGGCCGGAGTCCCTACTGGGGCAGGGATGTCCCCGCCGCTGCTGCTCCGCAGCTCCGCAGGCTGACTGCCTGAGGGCCGAGCTGGGGAACCAGCCCTTCATCCCCCTGCTCGGGGCTGCCCTGCCACCAGAGCGCCTTCCCTGTC
Organism: Buphagus erythrorhynchus; assembly: GCA_013400855.1. Lineage (NCBI taxonomy): Eukaryota > Metazoa > Chordata > Aves > Passeriformes > Sturnidae > Buphagus > Buphagus erythrorhynchus. Next base: position 18,678 of record VZTT01038075.1, on the reverse strand, counting down.
CTTGTCAGGGCGGATCTGCGCCTCTGTGGCTGGAGCCGGTTTTTATCATGGCCCAGCTGCCACCCCGTGGCTGCAGCTGGTTATTTATTTATTTGCTGCTGCAAGCAGCGCCGCAGCAGCCGGGGGGTTCTGAGGGAAAAGGCCTTTTGCCACTTTACTCTGTTTCTCTGCGTTGCCAAGATTTATCCCGCAGCCCTGAACAGCCCAGGAATTACAGGTGAAAGCCTGGGATGCCTGTGTAGTCAACAGAGAATGGAGGGAACAGAGGATGAATTGCTCCTGCAGGTCTGAGACATCCCTCAACAGTGTTGAGCCCACAGGAGCCCTGAAATCCAAACATTTGAATAGTGTAGCTGGAGCTGGGGGGCTTTGGGCTTCTCTTGCAGTAATCTATGATTATTTCTATTTCCCTGCATTGTGGGAACTGCTCAGGGGGCCAAGTTACAGATCTGTTGCATGGGCCCTGTCAAACACAACAAGAAGATGGCCATGGCCCAAAGAATAAACATCTGTGGCTTGGGCTTGTTTGTGAAAGCAGTTTTTGTAGCACTTTCCTTTCAGCCTGTGTTCTCTCTCAGGACATGTAGAGCCTCAGCAGTCTGGGCACAGCAGTGACGGAGCAGAAGGGTAACACTGCAGGACACTGGTCATTAGGCGTCCCTCACCTGGTTAACACCAGTGACCGCTGCACTCCCTCCAGCAAGGCGCGGGCGGTGCGAGGGGCAGACACTGCCTCTGTGTGGGCATCGGCAGGCAGGGTGGGAGCAGGACCGAGTGCCCATGAAGGTGTGATGTTCATACAAGACTTTCTCCTTTTGCAGGCTCCTATTATTTAACCACCACCTACGGGGTCCTGGAACATATCAAGAACTATGATAAAATCACTGTGACACGGCAGCTGAGCGTGGAGGTGCAGGACTCCATCCACCGCTGGGAGCGACGGAGAACGCTGAACAAGGCCCGGGCTTCCCGCTCGTCAGTGCAGGTAGCTGGCATTATATCTTAGGGAAAAAGCCTGTATGCTTTCTCCATACTTAGAAATTTTTAATATGGCAATTATTTCAAAATTAAATTAATTTAAATCACTATTAAAAAAGAAGAGTACATCTGGTGCAAGATTTCCAGATCTTAAAAAACCACACCACATTTGAAATACATACTGCTTATGAAATAAATTTTGAAATATTGAAGCACCCTTCTAATATTGTAGTTTTAAATATTACTGCAAAGTGATTTTTTTGTTCATTCTCAAAAGAGGTGTGCTAGGAGCCTTTGCATGTGGGAGCTGTGGTGGGGACTCAGAAGCCCTTCTTAAACATCGCCTGGGGAAATCATGGGCTAAACTTAGATGTGAGCAGGCTATGCAGGGCTGCTTCTACATGCCATAAAGCTGTAGGAGGGTCTGAGACATCCCAAGAGCCAGTCAGTCAGGCATCTTCCAGAGCCTGTCTGGCAGCAGGAAAGATCCATCAAAGTCTCATTAGTTTTGAAGCCCATGCTGTGCATGGCCTGGCAAAGATCTCCCTGTGCACCAGTGGGAGAGGGTCCCAGGACAGAGGGGTGCTCTGGGCCTCCAGCTGTGGTGAGGCTGGTCCAGACAGGCAGGATACCCTGCCAGCCCCATGTGCTGTGATCCAATTGTTGCACACAGGGAGGCAGCAAAGGCCACATCTCACATTCTGTAGAGCTTTCAGGGAGGCAGCAGAGGCAGTGTCTCAAATTCTGTAGAGCTTTCACAGTGCAGAAATGAAAATGGTGCATGCTGAGGGAGAAGCCAGGGGAAAGTCTCCTGTTGGGGGGGAGTAGTCCATGCTAAAGTATGGAGTTGAACAGGTTTCCCATATTGCAGTCAAACCAGTCCCTGATGATCTCAGAAACTCTGAATAGTGGATGAGATACAGCAAATATCCCTCCAGCCCTGAATGCTGCTCTGGCAGTAGCTCATAGAAGTACCTAGCATGGAGCATAATAGCTGAGAGAGCAAATGACACATTTCCCCAGAAGATTCCCACCACCTCCAGCAGCTGAAGGGCCATTTTCCACCCTTTTGGATGAGGGTTAGTATCATAGACAGGAAAGCCCATTCTGGCAGAGCTAAACAGCTTATGTTCAGCAGGCCTCTGCCTATCCTTCTGCCTGCCTTAATTAACTGCAGTAATACTCCTTAAATGTAGTTTGGAAGCCCATTTGGAAATTCCCCTTCTGCCAGGGAATCGCATTATTTTGTGAACAAAATGGCTGGGATTTTTTTTTTTAAGTTCACAGATGCAAATTAAACACATAAGTTCCACTGTGACCAAAAGCTCTCTAGATTCTGTTCCTTATGTGTTTAGCAAGATGAAAGTTGTCACAACAGCTGTTACTGCCTGAAACAGGATACCAGTAAATCAACCTTCTCAGCATAACTTCTGCTATTTCCTCAGTGATGGAAGGAAGTTCAGAGAACACACTCTCAAGGTGCTGTTTGGGTGATTGTGAAGTTGCAAGGCCACCACACTGCTAACCCTATCCCATTTCTGGGAAACAGGGGGTTTTCAGGTCAGATCTCTGACGTTTGTGGTCTGTTGTTCTTCTCTGTCACTTCTTTGCAAACCCTTTCTTCAGGAGCTGTAAAAAGATGGAAGAATGAACCATTGCAGATCGTTCTCTAAGGATGTTCACTAAAATCAGAAAAAAGCACTTTAACTTCAGTGTCTTTATGGTGCTAATTATTTGGTAAAGGGCTTATTTAAGTATTTGCTGATGTAGAGCCTGTCAAAGGAAAGAAAGGAGAGAATAACTAGGATATTGGAGAATGACTGCAGGATATTTGGGAGCTCTAGGCAGCTAGAGCTTTGTGAGTGAATTCTTCCTGCTTCAGTCCCAGGTTACTGTGTTAACTGCAAGGTCTCTCCTCATGTTTCTCTTCAGGATTTCATCTGTATCTCCTTTCTGGAAATCAGTGGTCAATCAAGGACACTTGCTTCCCGTCGTGACACCACTGCTGAGCAGCTGAGCCAGCAGTGTGCCGAGAAGTTTGAAGTGTCCCATCCCAAGGACTATGGACTCTTTGTTTTTGTTGATGACCACTGGCTGCAGCTAGACAAAGATGCCCTTCCTCACCATATCAAAGCCTCCCTGCTGAAGAGTGAAACCAAGAAAGATTTCCATTTTGTTTATAAACCAATAGACCATAAAATCCCACCAGTTCCAATTGTCAAAGAGTCAGACTTTTCCTAAGAGCCATGCTGCTTTTTTTCTGTCTTTGCCATCATCCTGGAAGAGCTGGATAATTTACCTTGTGAGATCCTCTGGTATCTGCAGACCTCAGAAGTTCTCTGGAATGTGGCCTTCAACATAGGGCAGATGGGCTAATTGCAGATAGTGTCTGAACACACGGCATTTATCAGTAGAGGTCATTTGCAGACCTCTTTTACTTTGCAGAAGTAAAAGGAGCATTCAGGAGAACATTAATCCTCTGGAAAACTTGAAGTATCAATCCTCAGAACCTCTCAGCTGCAAACAGCCAACACTGTAGAATGTAAATGAACAGTAGAGAAAATCCAGAGATCTTGCAAAAAGGTGGACATTTACTTTATAAAAAATGATGGCAGGTGTGAATCACATCTGTGCACGAGGCCTTTGAAATGCCTGCACACACCTCAATCTGTTTGGAGGTAAGACTGTATTTGTGCCTTACAGTATCTGTTCAACCAGTTTGAATAAACTGGGTCTTGTCTGATGTATTCAGTGGCATAGCATTGCCACCTGTAGCAGAACTTCATCTCTGTCTTGATGTCAACAACATGTCTTTGCTTTTGAAATCCACATAATTACAAACAGTGCAAGATGCCCTGTACTTTCACTAAGAGTATGTTTTTTTGCCTTCTATCTGTCACTCAAATCAGGTAGCATAGGCATTTTCATCAATGTATTTTTCCTAAAGATTGAAAGTCTTCACCATCAGTTTTACATGTACAGCAGTTTTATTCACATTGGTTGGTTGATAGTGTCTGGTTAATTGTATATTTATTTCAATGTGTGACATGGTGCAATTATTTTAAAATAAGCTTTTGTAAAGAATTTAATAATTTGCCCAGTGTATCAAACCAGATTAAAATTTGAAAGTCAAAAGGAGTTAGAATTAAATACCAATCCCTTTTTACATGGCTGTCATTTTCACAAGTGTTATCCTAGCTGTAATTCCCACCAGATTATTACTTCAATAAATTCAGGCTGTTATAGACAGAACTTTCTAATTCTCCTTTCTATGTGGGCTTTTAGTCATTCAGTCATTGCAGACTTAAATTTCCCTGAACAAACAAATTCCCACAGAATATATTGAATCAATGCAAAAAATGCATTTGATTAAATTTTTAAGGGTTGGATAATGGAAGCAGGAGCCTTAATTGCAAGTCAGGTCCATGTCTTCTGGGTGTCTTCATACAGGCAAGACTCCCACTGAGAACACAAAATACTGGGTTGTCTGCATGCAGGAAGCCAGCAAACTCCACTGCAGCTCCACCAACTTGGACTCAGGCCTAGCAAAGCTCTGATTACAACAAGGTGTTTTACACTGGGTTTTGCTCAAATTTGCTATTGTTTCCTCCCAATAACATTCAAAAGAGATTTAGGGCACCTTGGGCCAAGTTGCCCAAAGTCTCCCGAAGCTCCAAGGACAAAAGGCTATTACAAGTAGCTGGTCCCTTTCTCAGTCTCTGGGGCTTGAAATAAATGTCCATGTCTCTGTGCCCCAGCTGTAGCCAAATCTGCATACAAATAGCAAACCAGTGCTGTGCATCTGCCAGCAAAGGCTGTGTGCACATCTTGTTGGGAAGGGACAACAACCAAGAATGAGGAACAATGAATAACAGCAATCTTGGTTTTGAGGATATGTGCAGAGCTTGCAGTGCATGACAGAACAGCTGACTCCAAATTCATGGTTATTTCTGCTGTGTGCAGCTGTTGGCACCTCTGCCTTGCCTCTGGGCAGCACCTCTGCAGGATGCCATAGCTGAAGCCCTCCCTCATGCTGCCATCACCCTCCTGCAGGGCTGTGTGTTCCTGCTGGGAGCCTGGGCTGCTCTCAGGGTGGCACGTGGGATGCCAGGGCTAAACCTGAGACACAAGTTTCCGATCTGGGAGGTGATGCTGCCCTGAGGGCATTCACAGGTGTGGCTGTCTCCAGTGCCTCCCCAGTGCCTCCCCACCCTGCCCATGGTCCAGGACCCCACTTCAGCTTCCCAGGGCTGTCAGCCCCTGCCTCAGAGATGCTGCAGCAGGAGTGGTCTCCAGCTTTTGTGCCCTCAGCCTGTCCCCCAGCCTGTCCCCATTCCCAGGGAGGTGCTAGATGTCCGGGACTGGGGCTTCCTCTGATGGTCCCCTGATCCTTGTCTTGATCAGATTATCATTATACTGTAACATTCACAGTCAATGAGTCTAAAAGGGTAAGAGGTAAAGTAGAAACATGGAAGGAAAGAAGCTAGGACTGATCTGCTGGGTATTTCTGCAGAGTAACTGGACTTTGCACCAGTCAGGGTCATGCAACTGATTGATGAAGTGAAGCACTCCAGCACCTCAGTGTCCTGGGACATCTGAGTCTCCAGCTGGACCTTGGGGCTAGGGAGAAGTACAGGATATAGAGCTGGTCAGTGGAGCTTGTGGAAACAGTGCTAAATCACTGCAATCCAAATGGGCTCAGACCTAAATTTACTAATGTCTAGACCCAAAATCAGACCTGCAGATTCTGGTTTTTGAAATGTAAGGAGTGCCTTGAACTTTTGCATTTATGTGGGCTTTTCTCAAATCGCACGTGCAATTTTCCTCTGGCATAACAAGAGCAAAGCTTTGATTTGATTTGCAAGAGCTGCCATGGCTCTCCCAAACCCAGAGATTATTGACAGTAATGCGAATTACTGTGCCTGGCTATGAGCTGCCTGGAAGGCAATCCCTGTGCTAGGGCTCAGTGCAGAGCAGAGTGTGCTCAGAGGCTGTGGGGCAACTGCCTTGTTTGGTCCCATCATATAAACCAGCAGCAATGTTTCATTAAACATACATCTCTGAGATATGGGGGTGACATGGCCACAGCTGTCCCTTGTCAGGGAACATAAGATGGGAGATTACCTGTATGATGGTATTGTGGATGACCCAGGACAGAGAAGGATGCTGCCTCTCCAAGCTCACAGCTCAGTGGTGGCACTCAGGCTCTGCCTGCACCAAGGTCACGCAGAAACAACCTGCCTGGAACAAACATGCTGTTGTTTTTGTGACCCTGGCAAAGCACTGATTCTCCAGCATGGAGATTGCTGGAGCAGTTCAGCATGTCCCTTCCTCTGGACCTTGGTGCCCAGGATCCTGCACTGCTTTGGGCAGGTATCTGACCTTTTGGATGGTGTGAGATAAAGAAGTCAAATGTGGGAATGAAATGGGCATTTTTAAATGCTTTTCCATGGGATTTCCTCATGCTGCAGCCCAGGCAAAGAGGAAGCAGCTTAGTCTAGTGATCTGTGGCCTTCCCTGGTTAGTCAAGACGGTCACACTGTGACTCACATGCCGGCCCTCATGTGAGCCCTCAGCAGACAGGAGTGTTCCAGGAGGTTTTGACCAAGTAGGGTTGTGCAATCCAGCCAAGGCCTCTTCAAACACTCATTTGCAGAGAAACGTTGTGCAATGATCACTCATTGAGTCACAAGGAAAGGATCACAGTGTGAGAGAGGGGAACAGGGAGACCTGCTGAACCCAGCAACTTCTGCAGAGAAACAAACAGCCTGTGTGGCCACTGCATACACAGAGCTGATTTAACGCCAGTTTGCACCTAGTGACACAATCTGTCAATAATTCACTGAAATAATTACACTGGCAGGTCAAGTTTATCCTAAAACAAAAGCCATTGAGATCAAAGGCAGTTTCCATGCTGAATTCAAGAGCTTTTGGGCCTCCTCATGCTCCAGTCACCAACAGTACTTTGAAACCTGGCACGAGACTGGGTTTTTACTGTGGGCCTGTAGCATGATTGAGGCTGGCAAGGATCCCTGGGGGTCACCAGTCCAATCCCTGTTCAAACAGGGCTGCCTCCCCAGGTTGTTCAGAACCTCATTCTTTCAGTGCTGCAGTCTCCAGGGCCATGCAGCCTTCCTGGGGCCCTAGTCCAGCATTATAACACCTTGCACTGTGAAAAATGCTTTCCTCCTATCCAGCTGCCATGCAGGCCCCTGCCTGTCCCACCAGCATCCCTCCTTGGATGGGTGCAGCTAGTGAGGAATACTGGCCATCTCTGCCTGTGGTGCAAGGCTCACAGAACTGTAGCACTTTTGTTGTCTTCCACTTCTTTTGGGGTATCATGCCCCTAGGAAGGAAACAGCTTCTGATTCAGAATTGCCTGAGCTCTTGGCACAACATGCTGCTTTAAGTCAGCACTTTAGCTTCAGCTTCCTTTTCTTCTGCTGCCCCTCTACCCCTGTTCTCATAGGCAGAGGCTAAGCACAAGAATGAGAGGCCTTCAGCCTCCTGCCCTGAGATGGCCACGGTGCTCAGCACTTACCTTAAACTGTCCTGGTGAGACAAGAGTCAACTTGTTTTGAAGAGTTAAAACAATCCTGCTTACTGCGATATCTAAAAAAGTGCATTATCTCCAACTCACATGAACTGCTTTCTGCTTTCTTGCTGGTGAGGAAGAGAGAGTTGTTACCAGTGCCCTGAACAAAGCTGTGTCCATCTAAGTTTGCATTACACAGAAGCAGCCAGCACACAGTGTACTGAGGAGGCTGATCATGGACCTGCCCTCCAGGTCCTCTCCAAGGAAACGTGAACTCCTGTGCAGCAGGATGTTGGGTAGGAACACAGAGCGGATTTGGCACACAGGTTGGAAAAGGGCCTTGGATTCCATTCCTAGCAACAAGGAGGAAGAGGACAGGAAACCTTGGCTGCAGTGAATGACACTCTTCCCTGGGGCTACGGATATACACAACTCTTCTGCTATTTTTGTAAATACCACAGCCTCAACTTTGCCCTGTTTTGCCTGGTGGTGACAATTGGCTAGAAACCTGACAGTTTTCCATATTTTGCATTCCAGCATCCCAACATTCTAGGAATGATAGGCTAAGCAACTGCATGCCTGCAGGAAGAGTGAGGGTGTCTGTACTTGCCCAATTCACCACAGGATACTCTGGTGTAAGACTGACATTGCACAATCCTAAAATTACTTTCTCATTAGATTCTATTACCATCACAAAATAAACAGGTACAAAGTCTGATGCTATTTTGAGGCCTTAAAACATATGTATTGATCAGTACAGGTGAAGGTTATTGTTTTTTCTTCTGTGGGGCTGTTCCCTGAGGGACTGAAAAGGAAATGGGTCTCTGGATATGAACTGAAAATTCAGAGCATGGATGAGAACCTGCTCCATCTCAGACAGCACTGTGGGTGCAGTGACATCTTCAATGTCCGTCTTTCAGTTTGCCACATATCTGAGGGAAGAGGTAACGATGCCATTTAGGATGGTGAAGCTATGGAAATCACTTGCAAGAGGAGAACAGAACAAAATCCCACTCTCACGTTTCAGCTTTGCATCCTCAGATACAAGGGTCTGCAGAAGGGTCAAGGCACATGATGTGTGTCAGTGACATGTCAAAATAAAAACATGCTAGCAGCTGATTTCTCACTGATAATTACTTTTTGAGGTCTGCTTACTATGGCTGGAGACTCTTGGTCATAAAGTGACACCATCTATGAGGAACATGGAGGCCTCTTTATTAATCTCTGCATTGCAGATGTGAAAGTCCTAAAGAACAAAAGCCTCTTCTGAATACTTCAGCAGAAAAATGGGCATATATAAAGGGTTAAAAAAATGTTAAACCTATGAACTGATGATGCTAAGTGCTTGGTGAAGCAGCCTGGATTTCTAGGGCAGAGAACTGTAAAAGCAGAGATAAGTAGAACAGCAGACTGAATGCATATATTCAAACAGGGCTTTGAAAGAGTAATTTCTCCTGTTCTTTCCAGGTGTTTGGGAGCTCTTGGTATGCTTTTTCATGATAGCAGCCAGAAAGACTAAGAGCTGTCTGTGGGGCCAGCCTTTCCTCCTGCCATCAGGGACTGCAACACATTCAGGCAGTCGTGAATTTCATACTCTTTTTAGATTTCTGCTAAAAAATCCCCAGCTTTACAGCTGAGAAGAAACAAGAAGCAACTCAGAAGCAGCACATATCTGAACTTTCAACAACTCCCAAGGTCCAAACTTTTACCTATTAATTCAGTAAAGCCTGATTCCATAGGGTTTTACCTTTTCCATTCATCCTGACACTAGCTGTGCTCCAGGATCAATCTCTCTCTCAGCAGACAGTGTTCAAGAAGCTGTTCATGTTCCTCCTGGCTTTACCTTGATTTTCTTTATATAAAAGTAGCAGTTACACCTCTACAACCCCTTTCTTCTGTGTGGAGCTACCCAGAACTCTCTCCAGCCTGGTGATGTTAGTTTAGTTTTGTCAGACTTCATTCTTTTCACGTGGAGATGAGGTAATTTTGCATATTTTAACACACTGTTTGAAAATATCCTGTATCCTGTCTCCATGTGTAAAAAGGTGTGGACAACCTGACACTTTTGTGGATCAGCTCACAACCTAATTTTGCCATGCTTGTCCTTTGCTGAGTCACCTCTAAGAAGTGTCACCTTCCAGTGTGATCTGGGCCTTTACAGACTTTGTTGTTGCTTTTAGGCTGGAGTTTTGGGGTTTGTTCGGGTTTTTTTGAGATTACCTGCCTTACGAAAGTCTCATGGACAGATTAACTTTGCAATGCATATCACAGAATTAATTAGCTCTCCTTCATTTTCAAGACACAACATGTCCAACACTGTATTGCACTGTGGGTGGATCAAACTGTCAACTTTATTTTTATTCACAGGCAATTCCTGTACTCTGTGACTTCCCACAGGTTTGTGAGTATACACAATTAATTACAGCATACTGGTGCTAAATTTACAGCATTAGATATTTCTGTTTTTCTTTGGGAAACAGTGCTTTCTACTCACAAAGATTTTTACTGTTCAACATTTAACTGTGCTGTCTACATCAAATAGCTCCCAAATGCAACTCATTTCTTTAAACTGTTAAGGAGTTAAAACTTAAAGAACAAGCTTTGGTTTCTTCACTCTTCAACCAATCTGCAAATTAGTCACTGTAATGGAATTCATTAACTTTATTTTTAAGTTAAGTTAGCAAGAGTATTAAAAGAAATCCAGAATTGATGACTCAATGTTTAGATTTAGGATGGATTTAGCAATCCCATAGGTGGCTTGTAGTATCCATCCATAGATTCGTAAGAGCACTGTGCTTTGAAAAAAATTATCCATCTTGAAAGCTCCAGGTGGTCTGCCAAAATGCCTCTCTCAAAGCAGCAGGCTGTCAGCAGGTGGGGGTGCAGGGGAGAGCACTGGCAAGCGCTGCACTGCTCATGGTCTGGTGCCTCAGCTCCCAGCACAGTTCCAGTACAGTGGCTGACTCTCTCCAGGCTGCATGCACGTAAAGTCTGGATTATGACAGCTATGAAAAGTTATCATTTGTGTTAAGGGTTACATTCAGGACTGTTGTTTCCATCAGTACCCAAGGCACACTTGATTCATGGCCAGCAATATTCTGCAACAGAGAACAATAATGATGAATAACTTTTCAGGTAGTCTGCTCTCAAACTATTTCCCAAACTGACTGCAGTGGGCTGCCACCAGGAGTGGGGGCAGCAGTTCTTCACCTCCTGAGTTGCATGCACACACTGTCTGAGCTACCAGCCCATGAACACATTCCCTACCCTTCTGCTTTCTTCTCTCCCTTTTACTTCCCTTGCATGACTCACAAGCTGGGATCCTAACCTCTACCACAAACTCCTGAGACAGAATTCCAACACCATGCTGCCCTTAGCTATACTGCACTGCCACAGGGGTTAGCCTGGACCATCACTTCCCTGCTTTCCTACCCCACACATGAAGGACATAACACCATATTCCCTTTCATCACCAGAACCCAGAAGTGCTGTGGTGTTTTGAGCCAGCAGCTGAGGGGGTAGCACAGGAAACACAGCAGTTCCCAACCTGGCTTCAGTGTAAGCTCATACAGGAGTTACAGGGCAACACCCTTGCATCAGTCATGCTGTTTTGTTTAATGTTGTGTGGTGCAGTGGGATCCTCTGACTTGCTGTCACTTCCCCTGAGGCTCAGTATGGAAATTAAAGGGTTATAGGGACATGGATCATTATGAGTGGGAGGGAACTAATAAAGATGTTTGTCAAAATAAACATTTCTAACTTTAGAGTGATTTACTGACAAAATGATAACGAGCAGAACAAGTGAGGAGCTTTTAGGATTAAGCTTTATCTGCCTATTAGCTTTTGTTCTTTTAGCCACAGTTAAAACTACAGGGCATTATCTGGGAACCTCATTACCTGTCAATGGGGTATCCTCCTTCACAAAGATTGACCAAGGCATACAGCTGTCTCAGTGCATACTCATACTGAAATAAACAAACATTGTTAATCATTCAGTGATGAAAAGCAGGGATTGTTTATCCAGACTAAATGGTAGAAGTAATTTAGCGCTGCTATAATATCCAAGGTGTTCAACTGATGATCTAGTACTGGGCTAAATGGATCTTCTGCACACTTTCCTCTTTGAACTTCAGGCAATTCAGAAATTCAACTTCTTTGAACTTAGGCAAATTCAGCTGTGCTTCACATTGGCCTCATATGCAAGACCATCTAATCCATTACATTCTTAAAATCCCACAGAATAAAAACAAAAAATCGACTAAAGAGGCTATCTTGCATGACATCAGGACTTCCTTATTCTTATCTAAACACTCTAAACTAAACCACAGGACTTGATCCTCCACTGAGATTCCAGGAAGAGCAAACTGTAATAAAGCCCCTTAACTAAAAAGTGGTTCTCAAGAATTCAGCAAGATGATGGAAATAGCAGCAAGGCTACTGCAAGGAATTATGCATAATACCATATCATAATACAGAAATCTCAATGCACCAAGATTATTAATTCACAGTGGTGGTGCTTGTGTTTCTGTTTTGTCTGCAGAGATGTTTCAAGCAGAAATACAACTTTTTAATGACTTTTTTATTACTTTTTTAACACTGGGATTTCTGAGAAGGGAACTGATGGAAGCAACAGCACTAAGTAGTAAAAATTACAGATTATTTTTGGGGTCGTTTTTAATAAACTTCTGGCTTACCTAAAGGTGTAGTAGAGACAGTGTCCTGCTTCCAAAAGCATTACTTACCCTTCCTCCACATTTAATCTCTATGACTGCCCCAAGGTAGCTTTTTAATAAAAGCTTATTTTTGCAGATGTGCCTACGACTGTGCTAGTTTTTCTGACCTGTTTATCAGGTTATACCCAATGAGTGACTTACCACAGTTAAGTGCCAGTTGAAGCAATGAGCTTTGAAGTGGTTCACTGCTGACTGGTAACAGTCATAATTGCTGATAGTCAGTCTGTCTGACAGAATCTGCTTGGTTTTTTCTGTTGATCCTGTTACTACAGTAACTATCTTCTGCATGGATTCTTGGATGAATTCTTTTACCTGTACATAAAACAAAAGGAACTTAAAACATGCTTTTTCTAAAGCTGATTTAAAGACTTTGAATGAAATTTCTCTTTCTTTAGACCTACTTTAACTTTTAGGCTCTTTAGGGAACCAAATTTTGCCATTTATTTTTAGCATAGTCTCTTGACTTTTCTCTTAATACTTAAATGAAAACTGACAGAAAGTCAAGATTCCTGGAACCCAAAATCACTTACCATCCTACTGTTTACCAGGGAAAGAAAGCACCACCAACACCAATACTGATTTCCATTCTGCAGGAGCTATTTGATTTGAGATATTTCAATTCTACTGAGACCTGAGTTTCTCTAACATCAAAGATTAAGTCTTCCCCACAAGAATCCCTATGGATGAGGTATTTCCTGTCAATAAAAGCTGTGAGACTGACTTTTGCATTTGCTTACCTTTGGCTAGATAATCACTACTGAATGTGCCTTGTGGAACAGATCACTGAATTTTAAAGGAAGAATAAACCATCAGCTAGAAGTTACCAGTCTGAAGAGGAATTTTGTTAACTTTCAGGGATTTTCCTTTTGCCATTGCTTAGGACAGAAATTAATCTGGCCTGATGAGCAATTTATTTTTTTTCTTTTCTTACCTCCAGGTATGCTTTCATCTCTGCAGCAATCTTCTTAGCCTCAGAAATGTCATTGGTAGCCATCAGCTTTCGTTTCATGATTGCAAAGGGCACATCAGGACTAGGTGTCAGGTCATAGTGTTCCACAGGTGGCAAAGAAATGGGCATAGCTTTCTTCCCTGTGCCCTGAAACTGCATCACTTTCATAGAGGAGATGCTCTGAAGGATAAAAAGTAAGCAGATGGAAACTGTCAATCACCCTCAATAGGCAGTTCTGTCTTTGTCTATCATGCAAACATAACTCCCTAAACTCGTTTTATTAGAGAAAATAAAGGAGATCACAGGGTTATAGGTGTGTGTGTCGGTGTGTTGGTTTTTTTAATACAATGAGGTAAAGGCTGCCATAAATCAGGGAACTTTTATTTCCAAAACTCACTGGGGCAATAGGTCTACCAGGTTATGTAACTGCACATTTTTTTTAACAAGTATTTAATCTGTTACATAATGGGACTATTGCAAATGCTGTATCACTTCTTAGCTCTTCCCCTTTGAGGGATCATTGTATTTTTTAACATTTCACTAGTATTCATAATATGCCTGGAAGTGGCAAATACCTTTCTTATACTTTACTGAAGTGTCAAATCACGGGCAGAGCTTGGAGGACAACTTGTACCCTGATTCCTTGGATTAAAGCACGTGCAAGGCTGATTTCCTTTAGCATCAGGATCACCACCTCTCAAATGCTAAGAGGTCTTCTAAGAGAAATAGCTCGTGACTAAAAATTACTAAATCTACCCTGACAGTTTACAGCTGTTTTTTGTTTCGGTTTGTTTGATTTAAGGCATGAAAGTATAGGGTACAAAAGGCTTGAAGATATATTTGAGCAGGAAACCCTCTCAAACCAAATACATACTCTGTTTCCATACTGCATCACATGGCTGGTATTGGTGCGTTTCTTCACCAGCTGAAACTGCTTATGGAGTGTTTCTTTTCTTAGATCTTCCTGCACGAAGAAAGTTCCATGAAGTCAAAGATAGTTAAACTCAGCTATTAAAATGCAAGGGAAGCTGAAAAGGGTCTTAGCTGCCAGTGGGTAGAAGGAAGTATAGGGCAAGAGCTATACAACCTTTGAAAACCATAGAAGTAAAAACTGAAAAGAAGATTTGACAGCATATTGTTATACTGCTTTTAGTAATCTCATCTCCCAGCAAATGGGCAAGAAGGGAGTGGACTAGCATACAAATCCCTGATTTGTTTCTTTAACACTATTCTCCGTTATACTAACAAGTGGGTTAGCCACAGTTCCATATTTAAGCACCCCTGAAGCAGACATACAACTTATTGAATTGCCCAATTTGTTTAACACATTTAGAGATGTGGTCTCAGATCAGCTAATCAAGATTAAATGAATTTGGAACTAGAAGTTAAGTATTTTCTATCTTATAAATAACAAAAGACAATAATATTTCTGAAAGTTGGTATTGGAAGTAAATTCAGTGGCCCTAACAAATAAAGATTATATTTGTGGTTCTGAGTAGTAGATAAATACTTTTACCAACTTAATTTGTTGATTTTGGTCTTACATAAAGCCAAATATTTTCACAAATCTTGTAAAAGATCTATGTTTAAAAATCCTAGTGATCTTTTTCATACATGAAGAAAATTTAAGTAACTTACCATATCTGAATCTTCCATCCAATTCACACTGTACCAGTCCCCAAGATAAGTCTGTCTTTCATCATCATAGTAACATGCATAAGATGACTCTTTGGGATTAGCAGCTGTTGTTGCATAAACTGTAAAACAAATAGTAAAGTTTTTTGTTTTTTTTTTTTTTTAATCTCCTCTCCCCCCTCCATGATTTAATACTTAGCTGCACATGATATATCTGTCTAAGTATTCTGCCTTTCAATCATTTACTTCTAAATAGCAGGAAGGAATGAAGCCTGTTAATCATTCTGTTTGTTCACCTTCAGTACTGTTCTAAGAGCTTCTTCTTTGCTGCTAAATGTGGTCTAAAAAAAATGCCTGAAGGGAAAATCTACTACTCAAAAACTGCCTGAGAGCACTGTGCACTAACAACTATCTATACATTTATTTTCTTTATTACAATAATGAGAACTTTTCTTCAAACTTGAAGTGACTCCCCTAAAAAAAAACATATTTTCTTCCACATAAATGGCACCTTCTAAGTAATATACTTTGTTGGATAATGATCTACACCGAGACAAAAGTAAAATAAACCTACAACATCTGTCCCAAGCCCAGTGTTCCCAGTAAGTCATCTCTAACACAACAGAAATGTTGTGAACACATATTTACAACTATCAGGACAAAAGCAATTTTGGCTTTTTGCCAAAGTCGATACATAGCATAGCTGTGTAACTGAAGAAAAATCCGTATTTTAGAGTGAAAGTGTACCACATGATTTTATAGAGCTATTGTGTTGTTTCTACTCAGAATGTACCTAAAGCTCAAAAGTAAAAAAAAACTTGAATCTTGTCTGTGCAGTAAAATGCTTCTCTTAGCATCCTTCAAAATGCTTACTAAGTAACCAGTTAAACTTCTTAGCTCATCAGTGAAAGCTGCCAAAGATAACTTTGTACTCTAATACATAAACTGTCAATTTTCTGCCTTTCTAAGTTCTGTGGAAGAGCTGGTTGTAAAACCAGAGTCCTCAGACTGGAAATTTCTGACAGTCTGACAATTTGAAAAATACTGAGCATTTGTCTCGGACAATCGTCAACATAAAACTTTCTGTGAAAAAGAAAAACTGTTGGTAAGAAATCTTGCTGGGTATCAGGCAGCATACCCAGGGCCAAACACCCAGGATGCCATGGACAGGCACATGGCTGGTCTTCTCTGCAATCTTCAAAAATATCTTCAAAACCACAAGAGCAAGCCCTTCCCTCCCTGATACTGAAACAGCTGTTTCCAAAGGTTGTGATTCCTCATCCTAATCAAGGCTGAGCTTCCAGCTCTGCAGCAGAGAGCCTGGAAACCCTGAAAAATCTGAGTTCCACGTCCTGAGTTATTGCGCAAATGTGCAGCAAAACTGTCTGGCAGTGGTGTCTCTCAACTGCTTTGCTACTCAATGAAACTGAGAGCAGGAACTTCACATCTATTAGCAGTGCTGAGGCTGAGAACTATCTGGATAACCAGGGCAACCACCTGGTTCCTGAAAAGAAATACTTTTTCAATTTCTCATTTCCTAAAACTGGAAGCCTTTTCAGTCTTTTGTAAGACTCTATTAAAAGGAACTTCCTTTAAATGGAAAACATTACTTTCTAGTCCTCCCCCACTAAAATTCTACATAAAAATGCCTTGAACCTATTCTTGCCACAGTCAATGCTTGTTTAGGTCTGCGACAAGTTGTGATATTTAAGTCCAGTAAGTTAACTGATTGCTCACCATTGATATTATCAGCCAAATGATTCATCATAGATCCAGACTCACATGCTTCAATGTAGAACACCATCTATAAAACAAAAAATAAATCAAGAGACCTTAAGAAATTCCATGGGGAAATGGAGAAAAGTTGTTTGGTGCTTTTTAGCTGTAGCTAGTTGGCCTGTACTGCTATTCCTGAAACAAAAGCTACAAACATATAATGCTACATAATGCTACAAAACAAAAGACAATTTTCCATTTTCAGGAATCAAACTCTGTAGAAAGGGGAAAGAATAATAATGAA
Organism: Buphagus erythrorhynchus; assembly: GCA_013400855.1. NCBI lineage: Eukaryota > Metazoa > Chordata > Aves > Passeriformes > Sturnidae > Buphagus > Buphagus erythrorhynchus. Next base: position 1,828 of record VZTT01038075.1, on the reverse strand, counting down.
AAGATGTTATTAATCCCTACAGAATCCAGAGGGATCTACT
>VZTT01038074.1:0-19567 GCA_013400855.1 Buphagus erythrorhynchus | reverse complement strand
CGGGCAGGGTGCGGGCAGGGTGCAGCAGGAGCACCCAAATACCTGCAGCCCGTGAACCCTGCCAGTTGCCTCAGCAAAAAATCAATATTGACCCTCCGTCGGTGCTTGCACGCACCGACACTCCTCCTGCCACAGCAGAACAAAGCCCAGCGCGTCCCTCCAGCACCGCCTCTCTGTGATGCCACTTTAAAAACAATCATCATTCAATTATTGAGTCTGCTGGGGCTTTGTTGGAAGTCATATAGCTGGGAAAAGCCGTAGAGAAAGAGACCTCCAGCTGCTCTGCTTCTTACTCCTCACCCTTCTCTCCCTCCCCTGAGCCAGCATCCATCCTCTCCCAGAGCACCCATCCAGGCTGGATCGCTGCAGAGTAGGGACATCACCTCACACCCCATCACATCCCCAGCTCCTCGGAGGGCACTGTTGTGCCAGAGCCGAGACCTGGGAACTGGCAGCTCCCCAGGGCAATTAAAACTGAAGTGCTTTGAAGGCTTGGCCTCCCAAGGGGGAAGGTGATGGGGGAACAGAGAGGAACCAAAACCCAGCAGCGGAGGAACAGGCGGGGGGGCGAAGGGGAAGTGAAAGCAGCTGTGGTTACTGAAAGCTCACATGTGAAAGAGTGGGAGCACTATCTTTGGGGCTCTCACTTCCCTGTCTGTGCAGGTTTTCTTGGCTTTGGGCTATTTTTAACCTCGTTCCTGTCTTTGCTCATAAATTCCACCCTGGCATGGGTGGGGTTGGTGTCACTGGAGGTGGATGCCACATGTACCATCAGAGTTTGGAGTTTGGGGACTGCTGAGCATCCCTGCATGGTGGGGTTTGGGGGGGTCACCCAGCATTCCTGGTCTGCTGAGTTTTGGAGACTGTTCCTTGCCAGGGATGCAGATATATCCAAGCTGCATCACCCCTCTCCATCCCCTTTCCATCCCACAGCACATGGGCTGTATCTGCATGTTTGGCCTCCAAATAAGGAGGTATTTTAGTCTTTTAAGCAGACTCACAAATATATGGTCCCTGTCCCCAAATATTTTCTGCAAGACTGGGCACGTGGTGGTGGGGCAGAGTGGGGTGTTTGGGTACATCAAGCACCTCAGTAAAAGCCTTTTCAACATGAAGCATCATCACCAAGGGTTGAAAGAGCTCCTAGTTTGGTGTCAAGCAAGGATTTTCTTCCTCCAAAAATAATTAGTGATGCTTTCTCTAAATGGTCCTAATCCCTGCAGCCTCCACACTTAGTTTTGAGTAACAAAATTCTACATGTGTGTGGATTTAAACAATTTAACAGCACTAATTAAAACAGTGCACCCCTTGCCTCATCCCTGGAAAGAGTCAGCGTAACTCGGTGACCTCGGCTGGGCTGTGTGACTACTGTCCTCTCTGGGACCCCAAACCTGGGTTTAAAGTTAAGCCTGGGATTAGAGGCTGTGCTGAAGCCAGCGGGGTGAGTCCCTTGCTATCCTGAATCAGCAGTGGTTGCATAGGGAAGCCCTGGAGTGGACAGGGTGTCCAGCAGCTCGTGGGGTGTTGGATGCACAAAGGAGGGAGCTGGCTGAGGGTCCCCTGAGCTGTAGGGGACAGAAACCCCAGTAAAATTAACACCACTCCCCCCCACACCCAGGGGGTTTAACCCACTTAAGACTCTGCTTTGTCCCGCTGTGGAAGAAGCATTGTTGTTCTCCCCCAGAATTCTCCCAGGGATGTCTGCCTTCTTTTTAAAGAAGGTTTTTCTCTTCCCTCTGCTCCTTTAATGCTGCTGGGTCAATTTGCCTCGGTTTCCTCTATACCAGCCTGTAATTAACAGGTCAATGCAGTCAGTCCTGTTCCAGGGATGGAGAGGGAGGCAGGTCCTGCTTCATGCTGAGGAGGGGATGTAGAAGGAAACATCTGGGGGCTTTCCCTCTGAATTAAACCAACACAAGAAAGAAAGGATCATATAATTAGGTGGAGGGGAAAGGCAGAAGAAAAGTCACTCCCTGAAACCCAGCCCCTTTCATCCCGCGGGAGTTGGGCAGGGAGATCACAGGCTAAGCTGGGTCAGATGCGCTGGAACATTTCCAGACCTGGAGTGTTTAAATAGAAAGGTTACGTACCTGGGAGATTTATTTCATCTCTTAATTGCTTGTTTGTTTACATGACTCGGGAGCTCTTTGCTCGTATTTGCTTTGCTGGCTCACTCAGCTGCTGAAAATCCCGGCCGGCCAGTGCCGGGCATGAGGCTCTGGCTCCTCCCCATGACCCCTTCCCACCCCCCTGGAGCCAGCCGGGCCATCCCGACCCTCTCATGGCACCCAGGTATGCCGGTGGGATGCTCCAGCTCAGGTTCCACCGTGCCAGCATCACCTCTTCCCTTGAGGAAACCAGGAGATGGTGGGGATGAACCCCTCTGGGCCAGGATTTGAGGCTTTCCCTCTCCCGAGCATCCTTCCAGGCTCAGCAGAGGATGAGATTAAAACACCACGGGTTTGGGTTTGGATTTGGCTTTCCCCCTGGTCTTGGTTCTCTGCTGGCCTCAGCCTGCAAAAAATTTTGAAGGAAAATCATCTTTCTCCTACTATGGCTCCACAGAGAAGTTTTAGAAACACCTGGAGAAGTGCAACAGCTTCTCTCACCCTCCTCTCTTGGCTGTATACATATTTTATGTTAATTTTCTCTTGTTTTTATCTCGGTTTATGTTAATTTTCCTCTTTCCAGGCGTGCCTGGACAATGGGCCCGACGTGCCCTGGGGCTCTTTGGCCCAGCGGTGTCCTGATGGCAGATGGTCCCCTCCACCTCGTGCTTGGATGGGAGAACCTTTTCCCATCCCCCTCCCTGGAGCCAGTGGATCCTTATCTCAGCCTGGCATCCATCCCTGGAGGGCAGAGGAAAAGCTGCGCTCCTGGCTCGGCCCAGATAAGGAGCAGCCACCCAGATGGATCCGTGGGATGACCTTGGGAGGAGCAGCCTCGGGGGCGATGGGGAATCCGAACATAAAGGGGGGGATCATGCCCAAGATGAGCTGGCACCACCCTTGAAATGAGGAAGGTGTTTCCAAAACAGGCGGCTTGGCCCCAAAACACCTCCCAGCTCCTTCGGCTCTCCTGGAACTGATGTCAGCAGTGGCCACGTGTGTTTGGGAGGAGCTCATGGAATGTGCAGGAATGTGAGAGTTTGGGGCTTTTTTTCATGGGTTTTTGGGTTGCAAATTTGTTAACATCTGGGTTGGTTTTTTGTTTTGTTTTTTTTTTTTTTTGTTTGTTTGTTTGTTTGTTTGTTTGTTTTTNTTTTTTTTTTTTCAAAATCAATCCCTTTCTCAATCTTTGCTGGATGCAGACGAATACACATTGCTAAGAGATAAATCAGAGCCTCAGCTCCTGCTCACTCACCTCTTCTTCTCTCCTTCCTTCCTTTAAAGTCTGCATCAACACTGATAATTAAAACCACGTTTGGGAGAAGTTTCTTGATTTATCCTCTGGAATTTCTTTTTCCTCCTGGACTTCTGAACTGCTGTCATGGGGAAGGACTTCCCCATGTGCTGCCCACATGTTTTTGTGGGGATATGATGGGGATTTTAGGGAAGGCACCAACTTACAACCATCCCAGGCCATGATGGTGTCTCCAAGCTTTGAGGCTGCCTCCTCCATCTGTCCCCAATCCCTCAAAGCCAAGTCCAACAGGACATAGCAACCCAGCCCCAGGCCACCCACTGAGCCCCATGAGATGTTTGAAACAGCAAGGAGGTCAGGAAGCCAGGAGGCCTCCAAGTTGGGATGGTGGGATGGGAGGACCAAAGGCTGTGGGGAATTTTTCTCTCTTGCTGCAGGGTGTTGGGGAAAAAATATGTCAGGATGTGGTGATGGGATTACCTGGCCATGCTGAGCCTTCTCCAAAAATTCGTCATTGCTTGGGGCTGAGAAGTCCTGCTGGGGCTAGAAAGCCTAAGCTGGACTTGTGAGCTGGGAATCACCTTGTGGAGAGCAGATAGGACCCTGCACTGAGCATAGTTCTTCTGCTGGTGCTGAGCTTTGATGGGAAAGTGCTAGGTTTTGGGATTGTGGAGTACAGAGAAGGCTCACCCAGGATTTTCCTGGGCTGGGATTTATGTATGCCACTGGGCAGCTGATGAATAGTCTGAAAAACCCAGGACTTGCCATGTCTTGCAGAACCACCGGCTTGGTGTAGGCAAAGCCCAGGCCACTAATTACCTGCCTGAGGACAAAAAACTTGTAGATTTGTGTTTTCTTAGTGTCTGATCCAAACAAAGAGGTCCCCATCCAAATGGCACCAAGAGTGCCCCAGGGTGATCTGGCATCATTCTGAGATCATACAAAGCAGGAAAAACTTTGAAAGCCAAGAGAAGGGGGAGGAGATCCCTGGGTGTCACTGAGCATCTCCTCCAGGCCTGGCTGATGCAATGTGAGTCCTTCCAAAGGCTGGGAAGCCCTGGGAAGTCCCCAGGAACTTTGGTGGCATCAAGGCTGGCTGCCAACTGGGGCTGTGGATTCCCCAGCCCAGGGGCAGATGCTGAACTGGGGTCAAGATGTGGTTCCCTGTGGGAAGGGCTGATCCAGCTGCTGTGGGTCAGATGGCATCAGATATCCCTGAGGGAGGGTCAGCCAGGAGTAAACCTCCTTCTAGCAGCTTTCCATGAGCTGCAAGATGATGAGGATGTGGGGTTGGGATGGGGAAGAGCAAGGCAGGGGATCAGTTCAGCCCTAAGCCCTGAGCAGCCATCCCTCTCCCTCTCCCTCTCCCTCTCCCTCTCCCTCTCCCATCCCTGAACTGGTAGCATTTTCTTTTCCTTTCCAGGCACTGAAAATTGCTGCGTGGGAAGAGAGGTGTCTGAAGGTGATGAATGGCTTTGCTATGGTTGCCAAGCAGATGTTTTCCTTTGATGGGCACCAAAACACCTGGGCTTGCCCTTCCTGGCTGGAAGAGTGAAATTCCTTTAAAAGGCCCACAAATACAGGCCAAATCAGTAGTTTCAGGAGAAAAGGAGGAAGGTTGGAGGTGCCATTGCAGAGGAGGGGAGAGGCCAGGCTCAGCAGTCTGAGGTATGTGATGTCCATGTGCTGCTTCTGTCCCAAGGGACAAGATTTGGAAATCCCAAGGGGATTTTCCAATGACCTGGATGTGAGCAGGGCACGCTCCATCCCTCCCACCAGTCCTGCCTCGGGGCAGCTGGGTTAGATGAGCATCCCTGAGCCTGGAGGTGGGGAACCACGCTGGGATGGAGGCTCCCAGGTCCCAGGGATGCAGCACCCCAACCTCAGCTCCTTGGTTTGCGTGTTGAAATCGGGGTTTTCCCATAACAGGAAGATTGTGGTGTTCACACTGCTTCCTTGGAGGAGCAGCATGTGGGCTGTGAATCATGCCTTGGGTAGCAGAAAGGAGATCTTCAGTGCTTGCTCCCTGCTCCTCTAAACATCCATCCATCATCCATCATCCATCCATCCATCATCCATCCATCAACCATCCATCATCGATCCATCATCCATCATCCATCCATCAACCATCCATCATCGATCCATCATCCATCATCCATCCATCATCCATCCATCCATCATCCATCCATCATCCATCCATCCATCATCCATCCATCCATCCATCATCCATCCATCCATCCATCATCCATCCCATCCATCCATCATCCATCATCCATCATCCATCCATCCATCATCCATCATCCATCCATCCATCCATCATCCATCCATCCATCATCCATCATCCATCCCATCCATCCATCATCCATCCATCAGCCAGCCATCCATCCATCACCCATCATCCATCCATCCATCCATCATCCATCCCATCCATCCCATCACCCATTGTCCATCAGCCATCCATCCATCATCCATCCATCCATCCCATCCTGAGCCACTGCACCAACCCCGTGTGCTCCCTGTCATCCCAAGCTCTGCCACTGATGCTTTCCTTCCTGAGGGTGGGATCACAGGGATTTGGGGCTGTGGATGCTGGTGCACATAATTTATCCTGGTTTATCTTGCTGTGTTTGGGATGTATTTGTACTTTCTTCTGGTATTTCTGAGGAGCAGAGCCCAGGCAGCTGTTGGGCTGCAAAAACTTCAGTGGGCTGGCATGGACAGATCTCTTCAGAGAAACATTTTTAAACTTAAAAAAAAAAAAAAAAAAAAAAAAAAGGGATTTATTTATTTTTAGTAGCTTTCTTTTTGTTTTTTTAAACTACTTAGCTGGTTCTTCAAGGCACTGTAGCCCCAGCAGCATCCCGTGGTGAGAAGTTCCCTGGATGAACATGCAGCCTTAGCTCACCTCTGCCAGGGCAGGGACCTGGCACTGGAGCATCACCAGTAATTTTCCAGCCGTCTCCACGCTGTGGAAATACACCCAGGCATGGAAAAATCCTAGAAGGGAATAAAGAAGACACTTGGCCAGTAGAGCTTGGCTGGCTCCCAGCTCAAGGAACGGCTTCAGGTTCATCTCAGCTCTCCAGTGCTTGGCAGACTCGGCTGCCTCAGCTCCTACAAACGGGACAGGCCAGCAGCATCCCTGCCAAAACCTCGGGTGCTCCTGCTCCAACAGCTCCCTGCGCCCACGGGTTTGCTGCAAGACAAAAAAGGGGGAAAGTGGCCTTTTTGTGAGGTTTGGTTGAGATTTTTTCCTTCTTCCCACCGCAGAGAAAAGGAGAAGGAAATACTTGGCGTGTCCTGAGCGAGGGGGAGGTTGGGGACAGCGGGGATGTGGCGGTGGGAGGCGAGCAGTCCCTTGATGAGGCTCTAATTACTCCAGCCAAAACCCACGTTAGCCCGTGAGCGAAAGGAGGTTTTTACGAGGGCAGTAAGATGTCCCAGCCTGCCGGGGCGGTGATTGCCAGCCCAGCCCGTGGCCTCGGGCTATCCGAGGAGCCACTGGTGCTCCTGCTGCAATTCGACTCCAGCTCGGCAAGAGAGTCCGGCCCGTTTCCCAACCTCGCGGTGCTAATCCCTCTTACCTCAGTGGTGCAGCAATAACCCCCGGAGCCACCAGCACCTCCCACTGCCGGCGGCTGCAGAGCACAAGATGTTCCCAGACAAAGCTCCTCACACCCTGCTAACAAGGGCGGCTTCCCATATCCCATGAGCATCCTTCCCCCAGCAGCTTTCCGTGGAAAACACTCTGGAAGAGCCGATGTCCCCAGCCCACTTCCTCAAAAACTCGGGTTACTGTGAGAACAGTGGTGTAACAGGCTGGGAAAGGGGCACCAAGGGCAGACATGACTGAGGTCTGTGATATCCTGGTAAGTCCAGAGAAGATAAGTGATGAGAGGGTGATGATTCACTGCCTCTTGTGCAAAACCCAGGACCATCCAATGCATCCAGCATGTCTGAAGGAGACGTTTCTCCATAAGATTTCTCTTGATGCAGGAGGATAAGGGCGGCTTCAAAAAGCAATTCCTGGAAGAGGAAGCCACCCAGGACACCAAGACCATCACCAGCTCACTCTTCTGGGTGTAAAAGCTCACTGAGGTCTGAACTTTTCCTGGGATCCTCTGCTTCAGCCATTGGTTGTGGAGGAAGAAAACTCATCAGCGAGATGTTGCTCTCACATCCAAGGCCCAGGGTAGCAGTCATTTCCTGGGGACAGGCTGGCTAAGGGTTGGCCAAGCTCCAGGGTCAGGACTGGCAGGCCAGAGCAGAAGCAGGAGGGGGTTATTTGGTGGAGGTGGACACAGAGGAAACAAAATATCCTCATTCCCGAGGTGGCTGAAGGGAGCTGGAGACACCAGGATTTAATCCCATGGGAAGAATGAGTCAGTCACAGGGGTGACCACAAGGATCTGTTATCACAAGGATCTGTTTTCAGTGGAAAATCTGTCTCATGAGGGCACCAAAGCAGTTCCTTGTGTGCCAAAAAGAAGGGGAGGAAAAGAGGACAGAGATCCTCTGTGCCAGGCAAGGAGAGTTCTGTAGCCCCCAGCCCCTCTGGAATGGTGCAGGAGGGGGATCAAAGCCCTGTGTCCTTCCCTTTGAGAGCTTCTTCAGCCCATCCTGGCAGCCCAACGGCTGAGGGAGCTGGGAGGGAAAGGTCTCACTCTCTGACAGCACCAGGGAGCCAGAGCTGGGCCCAGCATGTGTTACTCACCTTGAAACTATGAGTAAACAGAGAAGCTCCTCTTCCTGGTCCCACCTCAGCAATTAGGCTGCAGACTGGAGCAGACGAGCCCCAGTCCACCCTGGCAGATCACAGGGATGCTCTGTTCTCTCTGGGGAGTCCTTGGGCCAAGCCACCCAGGAGAGGAGGATGGTGAAGCTTTAGTTGGCCTCCTGGGCCATCCCCTCCTATATGGAGCTCCTTGGAGATGTCTCACCAGGAGGAAAGCACCCCTTTCCCATCACTTCTGGTGTTTTTATAACTTGTCTCACCATTTTTTGTTGCTGAACAGCAGTGACGCTCATGGCTCACTCTGACATGGGGTAAGTGGAGCCAACTGGTAAGAGCCCAGTTGAGAGACTCAGCACTAGCTGGGAGGAAGAAGAGATGATCCCACAGGAAAGGGATCTCCCTGCTGGCACAGCAAAAGCCTCTGAACTCCAGGGATTTGGTGGCCACCACTGCAGCCGTGATCCTGATGCCTTCCACCTTGGTCCTTGGAGTTCCCATAGGGGCTTGGCTCTTCTCTGAGGAAAACTTCCATCCATCTTGGTGTCCTCTTCCCCAGAAGTGCCTAGAGGAAGAGGAGAGACCATCCTAGAGGGAAGAGAGCAGCCTCCAGAGCAGGACTGAGCCAGGGAGCCTTGCAGAAGACTGAAGTGCTTCCAGGATTGACAGTGGTTTCTGCAGGCAGGAGAGGGAATAAAATGGACAAATTCCTCACAATTCCATGCCTGTCCTCCCACACAGAGTAAAGGAATGTGGAAGATATTGCAGCAATGCCATGCAAACACCCTGCAGAGGTGAACCTACTCCTGACCCCAGCTAGGAGAGAACAAAACCTGTTGTAAAGACTTTTGGAACATCTTGATGCATCCGTGGGAAGCTCGTGGGTACTGGATGGGTGGGAGGCAGCTGATGGAACTTCCCTAGCCTGAAGGAACACAGAACACATGCACATCAGAGATAACTGGGGGAGACAGAGTCCAGAGATGTTACAGAGCCTTATAGCCATTCCCACATTGGGAATCATGTAGAAATAAATTAATTACCCATTCCAGAGCTTTAGGTACAGGCAGCAGCATCTGTGCCGGCACGGACAGAGGGATTCTCTTTGGGAGTGAGGCCACAGATGGGAGGAGAAGGGAAAGAAGGTCCAGGTGTTGCTGAGGGTGACCTCAACCAGAGCAGAAAAAAAGGGAGGGGAAAAAACAAAGAGGTAAGAAACAAAACAGCAGCTTCCTCAGGCTGATCTCTTGCAAGGCTTACTCAGAGTTACATCATGGTGTTTATTAGGATGCAGATCCCTGAGAGCCAAGGCTCCAGAGCCTCTGGAAGGATCCCTGGGGATATGGGGCCCCTTGGCCAGCAGCCAGGGCAGTAGGGATAGCACTCCAATCCCATCTGTGCCACTGAGGCCAGCTTCCCAAACACGGGCACTGCTGGTGTTCCCACAGAGGGGCTCGGCTTCTTTTGGGAACCCAAGGAGGTGAGGGGTGTTTGGGCACAGGGCTGGCTTCTGTCTCTGCTCATCCCCGTGTTCTGTGGCTGGCACTGCACAGCTGCTGCTGGCCAGAACAGAGGGCAGCTCGCCAGCTTCCCTGGCTCTGCAGTCACCACACCTAAGGCTTTTCCAAGACCACAGGTCTATTCCTCACCACACAGCTCTGAGCAAGGTGGTTTCCCTGCCCTGGCTGCTCTCTTCCTCTGAACCAGAAATGCTGGGGTGCCCAGGGAACCAGCCCAGGTAGGGGGCTGCTTCCCAGTGGAAGGGCAGGATGCAGAGGTGGGGTTCACAGGGAATTCCAGCCCAGGAATCACTACTCTTGGGTGTGAGATTCCTGCTAAAGGCCTTCTCTCAATGCCCCAGGATGCTCCTGATGCTGGTGAGAAACTGTGCCTGGATGTTCCATGGGTATCCATCCTTGGGTTTGAGGGTGTTTCTTTCCTGCAGGCAGGGAGCAAGTGAACCACCCCAGTGCCTGCATCGTGCCTGCTGAGAGAGCAGGGAGCGTGTCAGGAGCATCCCCAGTGCTGCCACTGTCCCAGGATTTCCACAGAGGGAGCATCCAAATGTGCCAAGCTTAGCAAGTCCTGCTGTGGAATTCAGTGCCGGAGCCACAGACTCCAGGCCCGTGTCCTGATGCACAAATGGCTTTCCTCAGTTTTGGATGGGTTCCATCAGCCTGCAGGCTTCTCCCTCCCTGCATCCTCCCACAGGGTTTTGCAGGATTTCACCTCCCATACTGGGAAACAAAAGCAAAAAGAAACACCACAGCTTTTTTAATGTGGAGTGCAGGAACGGCATGTGAATGCCTGGGCAGTAATTCAAGCGGGAACATGGAGCTGGAAAACTTTCAGCTCCAGAGCCTCAGCACTTGGCTTTGTGCTGCTCATTCATCCACAGGGTTATTTTTGGATTCCTCCTCCTGGGAGAACAGGATTAGTTTTGTTTTCAGTGTTCCTTGGAGAGCAGCTTGCTGAGGGAATGACTTAGCAGAGAAAAACCCTCTTGGCTGGTGGGGTCTGCTCAATTCCATGATTCTGGGTGGGAAGGTGATGATGTTTCATGTCCCTTGGGTATTTATTCTCACTCTGCTCTTGCTGGGCCTTGGATATCTCATTACCTACAGATAATTATCTAGAGATAATGAAGTACCTGCATCTCTGGGTTGCTGAGCCTTGTCTTTATTGCTTTCCTGTGGCAGCAAGCAGGGTAGGTTGGGATTTTTATTTATTTATCAATAAATAAAATCAATATTATCAATAACTGTAGGCCCTGGCAGGATCCAAATAATTTGAAGATGATGAGGTGTCACTACAAGATCAGACAAAGATGGACACAACTTCAAAGGTCAAGTGGCAGAAGCCAAACTTTAATGTTCACAGCCTATTTTTATACGGTTTTCAAAAGCATCATGTTTAATTCAAATTGGTTGGTAACTTTCTTGCCACTCAGTTCATTGGTCAGTAGGTGCTCGTGTGCACACATGCCAAGGCTCTCCTCTTCACAAATATTTACATTTTTTCTTCACGGATTCTCATGGGATAGACTTCTTATTTTAACAGGTGTCAGATGGATCTCACTGTTCCCATTCCTTTCTCATGGGAACTTGCCAGACTAGCTGTTGGCTATACTTAGCCAAAGTAACAAGGCCTTTCTTTTGTAAGGTTTTACCTATGTTCAACAATAAAGCTGGAAAAAGGTTGGATGAGCAGCCAGACTTGCCCATGCCATATTTTCTTAGAATCATAGAATGGTTTGGGTTGTAAGGGACTTTAAAAATCATCCAGTTCCAGACCAAATTTTCTCCTAAAGGGGATCTTTTTCCTAAAGGGGATAGAAGGAGATCCCCTTCCAAAAAGAGGGGTGGGAGAAGCTGTAAAGACACACCCCAAAAAACTCTCAGAGTGTGGGATCTGACTTCCAGGACAGGGAGAGATGTGGGTATTTCAGAGGATGTTTGGGTCTTCTCCTGTCACTGCCAGCACTCACTTGGAGGCTTGGAAAGAGCTGGCAGCTTCCAAGGCTTCAGCTCCTTCTTGGCTCCAGAAGAAATGAGTGGGATAAGGAAACCTGGATCCCTCTCTTCACAAGAAGTGTACTTTAAATTAAACCACAATGGCAGCTGTTAGGGGCCCTCCCTAATCCTTCCCCCCCACCACTCCATCCCTTCATCCCTGTTTTCCTCTGCCCCTCTCCTCCAGCCAGGCTGTGCGTGGGAAATTGGGACTGTCTGTACAGCTCTCCTGTTGCAATTAGCTCGCTAATTAGAGCCTCATCAGGGGTGCTGCTGCCTCCAAGGATGTCCTCCAGGACGAGAGCTGCTAACGAGGCTAGGAAGTCCCCGGCAGGAGCCCTGGAGATGGTGGTGTGGGATAAAGGCCTCTCTTGTCCTCTTTTGGGTGCTGGTGTCCCAAATTCTTTGCAGTGGGATGGAATTTGGGGATTAATTTGGGGATTCTTTTGGGGACCGAGGGTATTTGCCTTCGTTCCATACGTGGAACGTGTTTCAGCTGTAGAGGAGGACCCCATCCATCTCCCACTCCCCTCCAAATGGCTCCTGAGCCAAATAAACCATCTCTGATTTGGCTCTGTTGGATAATTCGGGGGATTGCCAGATGATTTGAGGTGTGGAGAGGGGTTGTCTGGTCTCTAGGAGCAAACCCGAGGTCTTTTTGGAGAGCTGCTGTGTTTAAAACCAGGGAAGCTGTGGTAGAGGGTGACCTTTAAATCCCACCTCTCCCTGTCACCAGGGGATCAGTTGAGTAGCTGATCTCTCCTGAACATAAAGCACAACTTTATGGGGAAGCAAATCAAAGAGAAGAGGGGGGGAAAAGAGGGAAAAGGAATGAAGGTAGATGTTCCTGGACAGATCTGCCACAGGAAGAGGACAGACCTGTGAGCTGGGGACCACCCCCCTTTCTCCATCACCTGAACCCCTGGCCAGCATCACTCTGGATTCTGCCCTCCTAGAGGGGGTTAAATCCTTCTGGGGGGCTTAATTAGCACCAGGACAAATTTGGGAGCAAAAGCTTCGACAAGAACCAACCCTTTTTGGGGTATGGGGGAAGTGGTGTGGCTGGGGAGCAGCAATGAACTCCAAGTGCTGCCTGGATGCCCATACTCCCACCTGGAGCCCCCACATGTGTCTGCCAGGGTGAGCCCCGGGGGGGATGTCCCACCTTGGACATTGAATCTGGGGACCCTGCAGGCAGAGGTAATGTGAAGCCAGCAGGTTTCCTGAGCACTTAGAGGAAGCCACAACCCAGCAGATTTTTTAGAGGGAGCCACAACCCAGCAAACAACAGATTGAACGGAGATGCTGAGGCTGAGAAGCCTCAAAAAGAAAATTGAAAACCACACGGCCAAAATTTGACTGAATCAGTCAAATCTTCACCTCCATGAGCTCACAGCAACCCTATGGGGATTCTGGGGCTGCTCCCATCACTGGGTACCAAACAGAGAGGATGCTGATGGCTGGAGGGGCAAAAAGGGTGGGAATGGCCATGACCTGAGTGGGAATCACCACCCACCTTTCCCCCAAAGACACGCTCCCAAGTCTTTAAAAATTAATATAAAAATTAGAATAATAAAATAAAAGTTAAATAATGGTTTTTGAAGTTGGTGTCTCCTGTGCCAGCAGGTTTGATGCCTCAGCAAGGAGCTGCTCAGATCATCTGAGTGGCTAAGGCAGAGATGAACCACATGGGAAATTGAGAGAAGGAAATTCACAGGAAAAAGAACAAAACAGGAGGTATTGGCTGAGACAACAGGTAGAAACTCCCCTCTCTGTGCCAGAGAAATGTGAGAAAAGGTTGTTGAAATTTAGCTTTCAGAGTCCAGCTGGATGCCTGGCAGCAGGGATGTGGGAAAGGTGTTTCTTGAGTAAAGTTATGTAAATGTAAGAGCCAACTCAAGCTTAAAGGGATTATCTGCCATTTCGAGGGAATTGTGATTCTGTTCAGTGAAGTAAAAATGAACGCTAACAGTTTTAAAGCCCATAACTCCAAATAACTGTATTATCTCCAAGCTGTATTATCCACCCATTTGCTTGTTTTAATACATAATAACTCTTCTATGTTGCACACTAATATATAATATCTCATAATTGAATGTAATAACTATTCTCTAATTGCATTACCAAAGAAAATATTAATGGCAACACCTGATCGATGAGCTCCAGACAAAGCAGTGGTGTGTAAACTTTGGAGCCAAGGGACTGGGAATTCAGCACCAGCTCCTCCCAGATCCTTGTATTCTTTGCTGCTGCCACAAAACTGCTATAAAGTAAAGCTGTAAGTGGAAAATAATGCTTGTGAGGCCAAGGAGAGGAGAATTCAAACCCTGCTTTCTCGGTCTTTTTTTCAATGAAGTAATAAAAAAGTGGGATTATTTCTTTTTCACTTAGAAATCTTTATTTCTCACTGCCTGAGGGAGCTGAGCCTCTGCCACTGCTTCACGGCCTTGGGTAACGCACTTAATCTGCCAGGATCTGTGTCACTAGGTTAATCATATTTACGTGCCTTTTATGACTGTTAATGATTAGTCCGAGAATGTTTGCATGGACTTTTCCAGACGCGACTCCTTCCATAAACGCTCCGTGTTGATGCTTGGGGCTGGCGGGGGTTAAATGCAGGAGGAGGGGCTCTGCTTTGGGGCGGGCAGTGACTCTGAGGGGGATCAGGAGCCATCCCCAGCCCATCCCGGGCTGCCAGCGGATGCCTGGCTCCGCACCGAGATGGGAAAGCGATTTCCTGTGGACACAGCGACTTGTGTGACCTCTGGCCACGTCCCGGTGGGCTCAGCCTGGGGAAGGCTCTCTAAGGCGGGAGCTCCTGTTTCACAGGGAATCCCCACAATGCGTGGGCTGCAGTGGAAGATCTTCTTCATGGGGACTGCCTGTGCCACCGAAATTAGGAAATAAAACTCCTCTACACCGGTGGAGTTGTAAGATGCAGACGTTATTATTCGTACAGGGCGGGTGACTCCACCTAAGGTGCGCTCAGGGCTTAAGAAGAGAACAATTCATCAGAAAAATGTTACATATGAAGGTCTTCGCTGCCAGAGTGAGCTGTGCACGTGTTTTTTTAACAATTTGTTACTCAGGCTGGCGTGGAGCGCCTAAACTGGATTGGGCAGCACGGAATTGTTACCGAGCTCTCGACGTTCCACAGCCACCTCACGTTCCTTGAACCGTGACTTTGCCGCCAACACCTCCACCGGGGGGTCCCCTCCAGGGAGTCCCCTCCTGTGGGGATATCTGTAATTGGGGTGACCTCCCTGATGGGCCTGTAAGTGGGGGGTCCTTCATGGTCTCCCTGCTTCTAAGGAGAGTCCCCTTAATGTCTCTCCTCCCTAATGGGCTCGCCCCTCAATTCCTAATGAGGACTGCCTGCAATGGCGGCCCCTTCACTGAGGGCTCCGCACTGTGGGGGTCCCCTTAATGAGGCACCCTACAATGACGGCTGCCCTTAACAGCGCTCCCCCCCACCGTGGGCTCGCCATGCGGCCCCTCCTCTATAACGGGGGGCTGGCTGCAAATGGGGACCCCTCGGTACAGCGGCTCCCCAGCTGCCGGAGTCCTCGGTAACGCGGGGGATGTCCCCGTGCCCAGAGTCCCCGCTCCGAGCGCAGGGCAGAGCCCGGACCAGCTCAGCGCACATGTGCCTGGGCTGTCCTCTGCTGTCCCGTTCCCTCCCCTCCTCCGCCCGGCCCACGCGCACACCCAGCCCTCTCCTGCTCCTTCTCCACCTCCTCCTCCTTCTCCTCCTCCCACTTCCTCTGCACAACGCGGGCTGCTGGCGGAGGAGGGGCAGCGCTTCTCCCGATTCCCCGTCCGTGCCGAGCCCCCACCGAGCCCGTAGCGATGCGCCGGGGGAGGCACCGCGCCTCAGCCGCAGGTGAGTGCGGGGCCGGAGGGATGCGCGTCCCGCAGGAGCCGCGCTAAAGCGCAGGGATGCGGGGGCACCCCCAGCCAGCGCCGCGCTCCTCCTGGGGCTTCTTTGGCGGGTGAAAATCTCGAATGGGAGGGGGATTCCTGCACGCCTTCCTCGCGATCGTCTGCTTCTCCTTGGGCCGTGCAAGGAAAAACGGGCTGCAGGCTCCGGATCCTGGGATTTTACCCATTTATGGACACTTTAGATCATGCGGCTGATCTGCAGCGTGAGTGCGCTCAAGCTCCTGCGAAAGGTTTATTTTGGGGGTCTCCGGAGTGTTACCCACACGAAAGCCGTGGCCGTGGGTGTGCGGAGGGGACAGAAGGACGGACATGGCCACCCATCCCTGCCACATCCATACCTCGTGTCCTGGCAAGGGCCTGCGGGCACCGACGAGGTCCCAGCCGTGACCGTGGCCAACCTTGGATGTGACATCGGAATGGGGTCGCTGTGTTTTAAAGGGGTTTTAGCTCCAACTAGAAGGGGACGCAGTCACTGAGCCCTTCTGGTGACTGCTCAATGCTCCGTGAAGTTTTTGGGTTTTTAAAATAAAAGTGAATATTCCTGGGGGGGGTGGGGGCTTCAGCTTTAATTGCAGACAAGCCGTGGCTTGGTCCATGCATTCCGTAGGGATACTGCCTTAAAAAGCAGCTGCCTTGGTCCACGGGAAGGCTCCGGCTGGGCTTTTGCCCACCTGGGAGAAGCTCGGGAGCTGCAAACTTTGTGGAAAAGGGACAGGATGTGGAATGAGGTAGCTGGGACCGCTGAGGCCTCTTGTTTGTTCCGCCAAATGACCGAAGTTTGGGGGAGCCATGCCGGTGAGCTCATCCGAGCCCGCTGGCCATGGGAACGGTGAGCTCCTCGGCAGGATCCCAGAGTCCCCGGGATTGTGAAACCAGGGTTGCAGCCGGCCTGGGGCAATCCACCTCCTTACCGGTGCTGTCCATTGGTTTCGGGGACATCCGGGAACCTCCCCCGTGCCTCAGCACCTCGGGAGGGGATCTGGGGGGCAGCGGGTTTAGGAGACTTTATTTCTCGATTCCTGCGGGTTGGCTGGGAGTTGGCGGCTGGTTTTGGCATCACGTGGCGATGGAGGAGGCGGGAGACTGCGGTGAGAGGATCCCGCTCCGGGCGTCGCATCCCGGGAGGAGGAGGAAATTCCGGGGAGCCTCCATGCCCTGCTGATAACATACACGGGCGCATTGTTCGGAGCTGTCGGAGCAAAAAGAGATGGCTGAGGTGTTCCCAACGGCCTTGGCAAGCCCAGGAGCAGCGGGAGCCCT
This sequence comes from Buphagus erythrorhynchus, assembly GCA_013400855.1. Taxonomy (NCBI): domain Eukaryota; kingdom Metazoa; phylum Chordata; class Aves; order Passeriformes; family Sturnidae; genus Buphagus; species Buphagus erythrorhynchus. The sequence goes on along the minus strand of VZTT01038074.1, from coordinate 2,758 downwards.
CCCGTGTCCTTTGGACACCCAAAACGCGGCAGATAAGGCTTCCGCGGGAGCTTATCAGGGAGGTTTCGCTAGTGCGGCACGTGTTCCTTCTGCCTCTGGTTTTACTTTTATTCCCTGCCGGCCAAACGGCCCCTTGTGGGAAAAAACCCTGAGAAAGAGGAAGGGGGGGAAAAGTGAAAAAAATATTAAAAAAGAGGAATAACGGGTTGCATTTATTCTATCCGCTGCTTTTCCCAGCTGTAGGGTTTCGGAATTACTGGCTGCATGTGTTGGGGTTCTCCCAAGCATTCCCCCCAGCGCTGATTCCCACATGTCCCTCTGCTCCCTCGCTGGCTGCAAGAGGGATAATCCCAGAGAGAAAAAAAGGCTGATGATGACAGTAAAAGCAGAGCAGTTTTCCTGGCGTGGTGCAGGTGTGGGGATGGCACGGGTCTGGCAAATCCCTGTGGATGTCATGGAGAGAGGGCGCCCCTCTCCCTGATTTGGTTAATGAGCTCAACCCTATCAGACGATCCCTGTGCCCGCTGCAGTGGGATCACTCGTCCCACTCTAAAGCCGTCCAGTCAGTATTTACCTCGGAGCTGGGTGAAACAGGGCAATTGCATCGTGTCCGGTGGTGTCACCCGATCCCGTAGTGACAGCAGGGCCGGTGTCACAATATCCCCACGGTGGGGAGTTGCAGATCTTCGGGGAAAGGGGAAGAAGCAGTGGGAAACGTCAGGATTCACAAGATCCTGGATTTCTGTCTCAGCTTGTCCACTCCTAACATTGTCATAGCTGGGAAGGGATGCCATGCCTTCATCGCCCTCCCACGCAGCATCTCCCAGGGAGATGGATTTAAACACCACCCTCCCAAGAGATCCCTTTTGGGAGGAAAATAACCCAGTCTGGGCTTTTCTTCAACCTTTCTTCAATTCGAAGGGAGCTGTTTTCCCTGGATCTAAGTGCTGGCAAATTTAATTGGTGCTGCATGTCTTGGAAACGACCCCAAGGACTTACCCTGAGGATAAAAGTGTTGGAAATGATGTGAGGGTGCAAGCAGGGAGGAAAGCACCGAGGCTCCTGTGGGGGTTTTCAGAGGATTCCAGGGTCGAGGAAACAATAAATTGTTGAAGCTTGCATGAGAAACCCACCAGGAAGGCTCAGTGAGGGGTGCATCCTCAGTTGTGCTGTTTTGGGGTGAGCTGCAAAGCTGCAGCACCACCACTGCTCCCTTTATCTCCCCCACAAGTCTCCCCCCATATCTGCTCTGTTTCCCCTGCTGTTGATGTGGCTTTTATCTTATCTCCACGTGCTCTTCCTCTATTTCCTCCTTGGCTTCTCTGCTAACGCTTCCACAAAAGGAAAAAAAAAAACCAAAACCCAAAACAAAAATGGAGGAGATCCTATTGTAGGGAGTCCACCCCTGGGCTTGGGGTTGCTGGGCTGTGCTAGGTGACATTTGGCCATGCTGGGAGGGTGCTGAGTGATGCTCAGGTTTGTCCTGGGGCTGCTTGGGTGATGTACAGGATGCTCAGGTAATGCTGGGGGGTCCTGGTTGATGGCCCAGTGGTTTTGGGGCTCAGGTGATGCTCAGGAGATGCTGGGTGATGCCAGGTGATGCTCAGAGAACACTTGGGGTTCTCAGGGTTGCAGGACTGTGCTGGGACAGGCTGCCAGCTCCACCTGCTGGCGCTCACCCCACAGCAGCCCCAAATCCCCTAAGGGAGAGGCTGAGCTGCTGCCTGAGGGTAAAAACCTCAAATTACTTTACAAGATGAAGCCGTGGATGGGAATTTTGGGCACTCTTCGTCTGTGTATGCTGGCTCCTCACCTGAGCTGACCCAGCTTTGCTCCCTGCTGTCTGCAACAGACGCTCTTTGAGCTTTGGAACCAAAGCAGCCAGAGCTTTCCAGGGCTTTTCCAAGGAGACAGATGGAGAAATGTCCAGCCAGCCTCCCAGGACTCTCCCCACTGCCAGCGAGGGTTGGATCCTGTGGAAAGGGGAGATCCCTGCACAATTCAAGCCCTCACGACTGGCCACGCTGTAGAAAGTGTACAAAAGACTGTGTGTCTCTAATTAATGCACACACAGGTATTGGACCTGCAGTGACATTCCCCTGTGGAAATGGACTTGGATCAGCAGAGATTGCCTGTCTTGATCTGAGGCCTGCCTGATGCACTAAAAATTTGTGCTAAGATTATCAGTTTATTTGTAGTTGTTTTATTTGTGTTTTCATCAAAAGTAACTCGTTTGGAGACGAAATATTAGTCAAACAACTTTTATACAATGTTCGTTTCATTTTTCCTAAGTTTATTTTGTCTTTTAACTTGGAAAAAAATGATGTGGGAAAAGCTTTTTATCTTATGGAAGTATAATTTTGTCTCAACCCGACTTAGCCTGGGAGTTAGTGCAAGGGTTTATGCATATTTGGAACAAAAAAAGATACATAATAACCTTTCATATTCTGCCTTGGAAGGCTTGAAATTTATGATAATGAGGCTGCGTTTTTCAGAGATATTAACAGGAGAACTGAGTAATCATCCAGAGTAAAACATCATCCAGAGTAAAACTCCCTGCCCTAGGGGAGGTACCTGGGCGTTCCTACTGAGCCTGAGCATGATATCAACCCAGGGAATTTTGTGTTTCCTCCCAGATAAATCATCACAGTGGAATTGCAACCTCCCAGTCCTGCTGGAAGATCCATGGGTGGTGGGCTCTTTCTACTCTTACCCTTCCCTTGCTTTTCCTTAGGCATTTTCTGAAGTGTTATTTTTA